>CAUDNR010001283.1:2196-15967 GCA_958430865.1 Entrophospora sp. SA101 | reverse complement strand
ACAACAAGCAAATAAAGAACTATTAAACAAAATTGCTGATTTAGAAAAGCAGTTAGCTGATAAAGATCAAGAAAGAGGACAATAAATAGAAGAACTTAAATTAAAAACCTGATATATCACTGGTCAGTCTATTGATGAAAATGGTAAAGTTAGTATGTATGCTCCTAGAGGAACATGATGATAGAAGAAATTAAATAAGAAATGATTAGATGAAGGAAAGTTAAGAATGGCAGTAGATCCTAATGAAACAAGAGAGTGAGCTAATAATTGCAAAAGAATTTGATTTGACAATATCACCATTGAAGAAATGTTAGAGGGATTTCTTGATAGTTCAAATCAACTAGGTTCAAAATGCTTAGAATATTTTGTTTGGTATACAGAGAAAAGTCACCAACTTACTGAACAAAAGCAAGAATATGAAGAGAAAATTAAGACATTAGAAGAAGAGAAAAAGGAGTTGGAAGAAGCATTAGAATTAGAGGAGGAAACATCTGAATGTCATTTAGAGGCTCTTGAAGTAGCTAAACAGTGGAGAATAAGACAAAGTAAAGAAAAGATGACAAATTAGAAAAGGCATTGAAAAAAATAGAAGTTCTAGAAAATATTGTGGCATGACAGAAATATTTGGCAGACAGGCAGTTTCAAGAACTACCAGTTTTACCAAGAAAGAGGGCAAATTTAAACTCTTAACTAACAAAGTAAAGATCAAAGTTAGCCAAGTAACTTTGAAACCTATATCTTGCAAAAGAATAAATAGCATGAAATTAGAATAACAAGTTAATGAGCTGAGGAGAAGAGATAAATGGCATTGTAATTTCTGTCCTTTTGAAAGAGAAAGGAGTTTAACTACTACTTAGAAAATAGTATCTTACAATACAAGTAATAATGATTACAATGACATTGCTTATATTTGTGTTGAGTGTAAAAAAGTTCTTGATGATGATACTTTGCCACATTGTAATGATTGTGGTAGAATTATGAGAAACAGAATAGGCTGTTTTTGTGATTTAAGGAAAGATGAACCAGTCAAAACTCCAACCATAACAGAAATAATGGTACAGAGTTATGCTGGCAGATTAGAACAGCAGAATAAAGACTTAACTATCCAGTGCTAAGGAAGAAATCAGTTCTCATTTGGAAGCTTTAGAAGTTTCAAAGGATTGGCATAACAAGTAGAAGCAAGAATTATTAGATAAAATTTAAAGACTTGAAAGTGAAGTTGAACAGTTAAAGAAACAGCAGACTCAACTAACTGCTCAAATTGAAGTTAAAGACATTAAAAATGACCTTGGTTGAAAGAAATAAAAGGTAATTAAAATTAACAAGTTGAAAAAAAGTGATTATTTGTTTTAGTTATCCCGCCAGTTTTCTTTTTTTTTCTTGATTCTTTATTAGAATTCTCTAATGCTCTTTGAAAACTCTTTCCTCTTGATAAATTTCATAGGTAGTCCTTTCTTTGTCTAAATATGTTTGCAAAGATTTGGTATCTGTTAATTTAAAAATGTAAGGAGCAATTTTTTCACTTTGTTCTTTCTTCAACATACTTAATTCTTGGGTTCCATGGTAGACCTAATGTAAATTAACTTCATACTAACTATTTTTGTCTAGACAAATATTGTGACATACACTGGTAATACAATTGTGATGTTAAGCAAGCACTATTGATCCTAAAATTCTTGGTAATACCATGTTCACTTTGTCTGGTTTTGTTGTAGCATGCCCCATATTAAACAATATAATATTAATAATTAAAATTTTCTAAAAAAAGATGTGTGCACACAGGTAGTGTAATATTATACCCACTGCTGAATCTTCTAAATTTTGATTTCTGAAATTCTTGTATATAATACAAAAATGTTCACTTTGTCAGATTTGTTGCAGTGTGCCTCATTTAAAATTTTTTTTGAATGATGATTTTGATTGATAAAATTTAATAGAAGCAAATTTATATATAGTGTGTCTCAAAAAAAAAGATGTCACAAAAATATCATATATCTCAACAATTACACAACATAGTTGAATAAAATTAGATTCATTTGAAAGCTTTATCAATTACTTTATTAAATAATAAAAAATAAACATGAAATGCTATTGCCAATTTTCTGTAAAGTTATTTCATATATTTTTTTTTCTAATTTTTTGTCTCTGAAATTTTAACATGGAATGTTTTTAATGATAGCTCTGATACAGGCATATACATAAGAATTATACAAAAATTTATACCAGTTGTAGCCAAAGTTCTGAAGATTATGCATACTTTCAGATTTTCTAGAATTTTGGTAAATGAAAATAAAAGAAATTTGATTATTTGAAAAACCATTCAAATGTGTAAATTTCTTTAATAATTGTTCTAAAGCCTACATAACAATATGCTTCAAAAGTTTTCTATGTTATAATCTAAGATCTCCCAACTCTCTGGTATAAATTTTTATTATATAATTTTGGCTACTTTTCATTAAAACAATATCTTGCATACCATTTTTTTGAAATCACACTGTATATGTCAGACTTTATTCAAGATTTCAAGATCCATCACATGGTACTGTTGCAGCAGGACCCAAACAATTATATACACTCTATGCTAAAGAATTTAATTTTTGTCCACTTTAAAAGCTATGAACATGAAAATTTGTCAAAATAAATGGCACCCATCACCTATAACTAATGTTATGTAAAAAATGAGATTATTTTTAATCTTATATTTTATATATCCTGTGTCAGTGAAAAATAGGATAGAAATGACCAAAATTTGCCCTGTTACATGGCTTTATCTCAGGTCCTAATCAATGGTTCCTCTCTACTATCTGATAAATCACGTGTTAGATACTGTGTAAAGTTTACAACATAATTGTCTGGGGGAAATAAAATGTGATAATTCGCTTCATTCATTCTATGGTAAAACGGGGGAGTTGTGCATTGTAAATATGTATTACATATTTTTAATCAATTTTAAATTAATAAATGTCACAACAAGATTACGTTGTTAAAAATAAAATGTGATAATAATAATAATAATAAATGTGATAATCTTAAAATTTTGATTAGATTATTAGATTATCATTCTTTATTTTATTAAATGGGCATGCTGCACGCGCATATTTATTTATACGCCATCCGTCATCATCCTTAAAAAACTTAAAAATAATAATTTTAAAAAATAAAGAAAATGTCTATTTTATTTAAAAGAAATTTGTATTTAATATCAAAGTGTATTATCTGTGCACTCTTATTTACTTTAATAAGCGGATCTCCGCTTCGCTTATTAGATATAAATTATCAGGAGTGTGTGACTCAGCAGAATGTTGGTTATAGGCTTATTCAGACGAGTGATGATTATCCAGCAGACTGGCTGGATGAATCTATGATATTAAACCTCATAAGAAAGGGGATAAAGTTTATGGATATAACAGATTATACACAGCTCGGGTCTACTATTAAGGCATTCAAAAAACATGGTAAATTAATAATATTAATTATATTAGTTAATTAGTTGTAACATTAATATATTAATAATTAATTTTTTTATTATTGTTACTTGTTATTTTATTAATATCATTCATTCAATTAATTAATTAAATTTTTTGATTTTTAGCGTATCCTCCAAGCCCTTCGTTTCGGGATGAAGTGGAGCCAATAATTGGCAACCTAACCACAACTTATATGAAAAAAAATCTTGAAAAATTCACAAGTTTTCAAACTAGGTATTACCGATCACAATATGGAGTTCAATCTTCTGACTGGCTATTTGATCAAATATCCAACATCATAAAAAATGCAAATCCCGACAGTAAAACGAATATTACAGTTGTAAAGTTTGGACATAAGTGGCCGCAAAATTCGATTATTGCCAGATTTGAAGGTTACAATGTCGATAGTTCCAATGAAGTAGTTATCGTTGGAGCTCATCAAGACTCTGTTAATATGTGGTGGCCATCATTTGGTAGGGCACCTGGCGCCGACGATGATGGAAGTGGTACAGTGACAATTTTAGAAGCATTTAGGTCGCTGGTGGCAAGCGACTTCAGTCCAGCTTTGCCAGTTGAATTTCACTGGTACTCCGCTGAAGAAGGTGGTCTTTTAGGATCACAAGATATTGCATTAAAATATGAAAGCGATAAAAGAAATGTTATCGCAATGTTACAAGTATGCAACGAGAGAATTTCTTTAAATAATTAATTATTAACAAAAAATCATTAATCCATTGTAATGTTTTGTTTTAAAAGAATGACATGACGGGATATATAGGAAGGAATCCCGAAGCTTTTGGAATAGTGTTTGATCATGTTGATCTTGATTTGACCAATTTCGTCGGCAAACTTATAGAAGCCTATGCCAAAATTCCTATGATTAAAACCAAATGCGGGTAAATTTAATATTTGTTTATTTATTTATTTATTTTTTTTTTTTTGAATTCTTTGGTGACAATTCAAAAATTATAATTAATCTTATATATAAACTCTTTTTTTTTTTTTGATATAGTTATGCTTGCTCTGATCATGCATCCTGGTTAAAAGTATGTCTATCAACGCCACTACCATTTCTGTTATTGTTATCATTATTATTTGAAAAAGAATTAATATAAATAACATTTATTTTAGGCTGGGTATCCATCTGCTTTTGCGATTGAAGGAGAATTTGACGACACCAATCCGCATATTCACTCTACGGGTGACCTCGTCGAATATCTCAATTTCGAACATATGTTAGAATTCGCAAAGGTATTTATTATAAAGATTGTGAATGTTAATGAATTAAATTGATAATTTTTTTCTTATGAAAACGGAAATTTACTGATTATAAAAACAATTTGTCATACAGCTTTCTGTAAGTTTTGCGGTAGAATTGAGTCATGTTTAATATCATTTATTTTATTTCTATTTTATATATATATTTTATTTACATCAATCAATTTAAATTTTGTTTATTTTATTGATCAAATTGAGAGTGCTAAATTAATTGATTGATTGAGATGCATTCGTTGATTGATTTTCTTCTTCGAATTAATAATATCAATCAATACTTGGTGATATTAATAATAATAAAATTGTAAAATTTCGCAAAATTTAAATTAAAATTTTTATTTGTCTTTGTATTGTCTTAAAATATAAACGATCGTCGCCAGCATCCAATAAATACAGCGTATTTGGTGATAATCTTCATTCTTTCTTTGAAACTGTGTGCAATGTGTGCAATGATACATGTGTTGTACAATATTTATTATCTCGTTCAACGAATATATATATTCTACCTTTTTTTTAAAAAAATAAAAAAAAAAGAACCAACAAGTAAAGAGTATATATACACAAGAATATATACACACATTATTTATATTATTTATTTATAAATCATTAATATTAAAAAAAATACAAATTAAATTAAATTTTTTTGTATTTATTTATTTATTTGTCTCTTGAAACTTTTTTCTTTTTAAAAAAAAAGTTCTTTATTACATTAGAGAGTGTGTGAAGGAATAGAGTAAAATCTATAAACAGGGATTCTTTAAAAAAGTATTCTATAAAAGTATTTTATTATCATTAATTTTTATTATTAATTTTAATTTGCCTTTCCTTTTAATTTTTATCTTTTTTTTTAATAAAAAGAATTTCTCCTACTTATTTATTTGTAACGTTTTTTTAAAAAATTATTTAACATCAAGTTTAAATAATTTTTTTTTTTTGAAAAAAAAAAACCATTTAATAATCAACAAGCTAGCCTTTTTTACCCGATATTCAAACATCAAACAACCCCTCAAAAAAGTTTTCATTTATAAATAATAAAATATACTACACATACACACGCACGCACGCAAACTTATATAACAAAAGAATATAATAATGTCAAGTAAATTAAGTACACGTTCTCGTCGTCGTAAGCACGCAATCTCACAACTTAATTTAATGGTAGTGGGTTTTAGATCACTTGGGAAAACCTCTTTCATTCGCATGCTTTATGATACACTTTACATACGTAAAAATTCCAAAGAAGAAGTTGAATTACCAGCCTCCTTATTTCAAAGAGCCGAAACTGTGCAGGACGCAGAAGAGGCGCGTACAAAAGAATTATATTCTTTCACATTAGATATTGAAGAAGAAGGAGAAAAAATTTCTTTAACGCTGGTCGATTCGCCTGGATTTGTAAGGGATAATGAACTTAGACTTGATGTACAAGTAACAGAAGCATTACGATATATCGAAGCTCAATTCGATCAAACATTAGCCGAGGTAACTAATCATAATTTTGATCGATTGATGATAATTAGTGATTATAGTAGTAATCACTTTGGTATTTATTCATTAAGTCAAGGTATTATTTATCAAGTAAATCAGCACGCATTCATTCACTAATCAACCTAGATACATATTATCTATATTATTTATTAATAGGAAACTAAAGTTAAACGCAATCCAAAAGCACAAGACAGTCAAATACATGCATGTATTTATTTTATAGATAATGCAAATAATGGACTAACAGATAAAGATATTAGAATTTTAAAACGTTTAACAGCTCGAGTTAATGTGATACCGGTAGTTGCCAAAGCAGATCTACTTACAACAACGCAACTACGTAATCTTAAAAAAGCTATCAATCGAGATCTTAAAACACATCAAATCCCTGTTTTTGATTTTCCAGTTGACGAAGAAGAATTAGAACCAGATATTGCCGAGGTGATAGTCAATGCACAATCACAGATTCCATTTTCCTTGATTGCACCAGAAGATGCCGATATTATAGATCCGTCAACAGGCGAGAAGATTCGTGGTAGGCAGTATGCATGGGGTATAATCGATTGTCTGAATCCAAGCCATTGCGATTTTGTCCTATTAAGGAATGTCTTATTGTCGAGTCATCGTAAATTGTTCAAGGATATCACCCTGGAAGTCTTTTATGAACAGTATCGAACTGAAAGATTGATGGCCAGAAAGGCGAGTAAGATGATTACAAAGGAACAAAAGAAGAAACTTTTGGAGGATTTATCAGAAATCTAAAAAATTATCCAAAAAAAATTATATATATATATATAAAAATAAACAAAAAAAAAAATTTTTTTTATTATAATGATTTCTTGAAAAAAAAAATTTTTTTTTTAATTTCTTTGTATATTATTGGTTATTTCAAAAAAAAAAAAATAATGATGATAATTATTATTATTATAATTATTATCTTCTTTCTCAAATAACAAATTTATGTCTTATATGTGTGTGATGGAGGAGGGATAGGAATATATATATAATTTTTTTTGGTATATATATATATAATATACTATTTTTTTTAAATTTTAGTCTACAATGTTAACTTTAGATTTCTTTTTTATCTATATCTACATCTACATTATATATTATTAATAAATATCAGGTTCCTAATCCAATTGGAAAATGAAACGTTATTGAGAGAGAAAGAAAAAATATAATTTATATAATATTTACCCGACCGGTTTTCGGGTCTCACAAAAAACAAAAAAATCTACTCGCGCACATTCATTCTATCACTCACTAACACACACACACACACACACACACACACGCTCTCCCGCTATCACTTCTACTAACACCAACATTAACACTAACACCAACGCTCCTTCATACACACTATTCTCACACCAAAATAAAAAAAGAATAATAACATCTTCAATTCCAACTATCAACTACTATCATTACTTACTTAAAACCAAAAAAAAAAAACAAAAAAATCTTTTTTATATTCCAACCCTCTTCATAGTATATATAAGAGAAGAATATTTGAAAAAGGAGATGTTCTTATTTTATTTTTTGTTTATTTTTATTTTTTATATTTAATTATTCAACTATTTTTATACATACATACATATTTTTTATATTTTATTAATTTATTAAATCATCTATCTATCTACTATATAATTAATCCATAAGCAAAAAAAAATATTAATAATAATAGAAGAATTAATATTTTTTGTGAATTTAATCAACAATTATTATTATTTTTTTTTTTTAGAAAAATTTTATTAATTAATTAATTTTAATAATAATATAATAATATAATTTATTTCGCACATTAAAAAAAATAATGGTGATAAATTTTTTTTGAAATTGGCAACGCGTGTAAATCAATATGCATCCAAATAAATGAATCTTCGATTATATCATTATGAGATCGTAGGCCTCATCGTGAGGATTGTATGCATCACCATGACATTATTGCCTATTTATAACAATGAATGTTTTCCCAAAGTATTGTATAATCGCAATTAAAGAAAGTGAGTGACACGGCCCTTATCTTACTTGTCAAGTTATTTTTGGTTTACGTAATTTATTTTTAAATCTTCCTCCTCCTTCCTTTTTTATTATAACCGGTTGAGAATTTCCAAAAAATTCAATGTCTATTTTTCAAACCCTAGGGTAGTTTTAGGTAACACACACAAAATAAATTATTTTAAATTTTGAATTCAAAATTTCCCTATCTACAAAATCAATTATTCGTTCGTTCGTTCGTTCGTTCGTTCATTTATTTTAATGTCACCACAACTGCAACCACTACAATAATGATTGTTATCTTTTATCGACAGATGAAAGATGATAAGATGTTCATTTTTATTCTTTTAAAGTTTGTAAGAAACCTTGTTTTGTATAATAAACTTATAAGTATTCGTTGTCGTATTTATAAATTAAAAAATGTTGTTGAATAAATGGATATCATTGTAATTTTCATTTTTAATAAAGTGAGAGAGGCCAGTTGTTTTTTATTTTTTAAAATTTCCATTTTAAAAAAAACCAACAAAAGCGTTGCAAAATTTTTTGGGATCAGCCTATTATTAGACCATAAAACGTTTATTTATATATTTATTTATTTATAATATACTAAACTATACAATAAATAAATAAATCCCTTTTATACATATACATATAAAAATTTTTTTCTTTCAAATAATATATTTTTTCTTTAAATAACAAAAACATATTATATAAATAATAAATACAATTTTGTGATTAGTCTTTACAGAAAAAAATTCTATATATATATAATAAATAAATTTTTGGAATTTTTTGGAAATTTTTTTTTTTTTAATAAAAAATTTATTTAAATATTTTTAATTAAACAACAACAACAACAACAACAACAACAACAACAACAATAATAAAATAAATTATTAATTATGCCGCCTAATCCACCTGAAGAGTTTTTACCTGGAGCTACTACAGCTTATGACCCTGGAATGATTGAAAGTTCTACCACCACACCAATTTATTCACCAAAACGAAAACATTCTAAAAGACGCTCCACAAATTCAAACTCTTACAAACTATTTGATTCAATTACCACAAATGAAATTAATAACGGTAACAACAGTAATACTATTACCCTTATTAATAATCATAACAACAACATAAATATAACGAAGATGAGTTCTTCAATACTTGCAAATGGAGCTACAAATAATTTAAACAATAATAGTAGTAGTACAAGAGTAGAGGCTGAATGTGTAATACCTGCTTATCCATCAAAACAAGCTCCAACTAGAAAAAGATCTTTCTCAATACAAGATTCCTCATCAATCTCTTCACTATCGTCGCCATTAACAATAAGTCCAATACAAATTAATGCTAATTCCAATATCAATGTCGTTGACCCGATGTTTTATAATATAAATTTAAATAACCTTAAACCAATCAATGATAATATCAATGATAATAATAATAATAATAATAATAATTCACCTACACCGGTTAATTTACTACATCAAAAATATGAATTAGGAGCTAGTATAAATAATGACTTTAATAATCTTCTTAGCAGTAATAACAATAATGTTAGATATGGTTTAGATTACATTATAAATAATTTAATTAAATTCATTTCAAGTTATGTAAATTTAGAAATCATAAAATTTATCGTATTATGTTTATTATGGTATGCATCATCAGCAATAACCAACAATATCGGAAAGCAAATTCTCAATCAATTCAATTATCCTTTGACACTGACCTGGATACAGTTTGGATTCGTTGCATTTTATTGTTATTTATTTGGAAATGGTCTTGGATTCACTAAATTAGAATATCCAAGTCATCAAATACTAAACAAGACTTTACCCTTAAGCTTATTCTCAATAACCGGACATGTATTTTCAAGTTATGCCACAAGTAAAGTTCCTGTTAGCTTTGTACATACTATAAAGGTACTTTATCATTATATTTCATTATATTTATGTTTATTTTTTTTTTTTAAAAGATTAATAAATCTAAATTTTATTTTATACATTTACATCATCCAACCGTCAATTTTTAAAGGCGCTTTCACCTTTATTTACAGTGTTCTTTTATAAGTTTGGTTTCAAAGTTAATTACTCATCAAAAGTTTATATATCATTATTACCTCTTACAATTGGAGTGATGCTTGCCTGTTCCTCTTCTACAACTTCTAACTTTATCGGGTTTCTTTTTGCATTAGGCTCAACAGTTATATTCGTAGCTCAAAATATTTTTTCCAAAAAAATTCTTTTCAATAATAATTTAGTTGGCTTAAAAAGTCACAAATTAGATGAATTAAACGTATCATTTTATTCGAGTTTACTAGCTTTCGTATTAATGTATCCTATGTGGTTATATTACGAAGGTTCAACTTTAATGTTTAATTATTGGTGGTTGGAGCCGTCTCTTTCCTCCTCTTCACCGTCATCATCATTACCATCAAATGGTTGGATAATAATCTTTTATTTTTGGCTTAATGGTTCATCTCATTTTGCTCAAAATATTTTGGCTTTGTCAATCTTATCAACAACCTCACCTGTAACTTATTCAATTGCATCTTTGGTTAAAAGAATATTTGTAATAACTGCAAGCATTATATGGTTTGGTCAAAAGACTTCTCTTATACAAGGCATAGGAATAACTTTAACATTTTGGGGTTTATACATGTATAATCAAGCAAAAAAAGATGTAGAAAGAAAAGAGAGAAAAGTACGTGGCGACGAAAATTTATTGCCTATAACAATATCAGATGATAATGGCATTGATTCAAAAAGACATCAAAGTTGATTGATTGATTAATTGATTAACAATTGGTTTTAATTTTTATTAATAATAATACTTTAATTTAATGAATAAATAATTTAATGAATAATTAGACGAAACTTTAGTTTATTGTTAGGATTATAAAAATATAATACACAATATATATATTTATTTAATAATAATTGTTATTATTGTTATTATTATTGTATAATAAGATTAGAAAGAAAGAAAAAGCGGATGTTTTTCTTTCGAGGGAAAAAAACCAATTTTTGTACTTGATAATAAAAATTTTTTTTTCAAAAGAAAAAAAAAAACAAAATGAATAAATAAAAAAAAAACTAAACATACAAAACAAAAATTAATAATAATAAAATTTTAATGCAAAAATTTTTACCTTTAACTATGTCGAGTTTACGTCGTCGGCACAATGACCATTTCTTATTTTTACTCTCACAAACATTATCCACACTGGATAATTTTCCCAACAAAACATCATCGGTTCTTGCAAAAATACATACAGAAGGAAGATAATCTAGCGACGTTTTCTTGTAAAAAAAACTGTTGGTTTGAATCTTCGACGTGCCGTGATAGATGAACGACTATTATGTGTAAATCACTTGACCCGGATTCTAATAATAGTAACGTTTAGACGTCTTGCCGGAAGTCATATACAATTAATCAGATCATAAGATAAATCGAAAAAATATTTAATGAATAATCATATTATCGGCAAATATTAGTACTTATTAGAACTTTGTGGTCCTTTTAGTTTTTATTTTTTTATACGTTAATAATAAGCGCACACGTACTTTTAATCGTAATTACGATTATTTTAAAAAAAAATTTCAATCAAAAATCAGGAATTCCTTTAATAATATGTATTAATATAAATGTGGTGTTATGTTTTCTACAAAACATCAAAGCCTCAGTGACCCATGAAAATTTCAGTGAAGTCAAAAAAAAAGTAAAGGCCATTTTCGGACTGGGACTTTGTCAACATCACGTGACATCTAAAACAAAACAGGATAAAGGCACATAATCCATCATTAAAACATACCAAAAATGGAAAAAGAAATAGTACATACCAAGACCAATGACTCGAACAACGGTGTATTAACAATTAATTATCCAAAACTCATACAAGTCATAGTAATGCTTAATATGGTTAGTTTGATAGCAATTAATTTTGTACAGTGTTACCAAAACCAAAAAACAAAAACAAAACAAAATAAGAATCTCTTATATTATAAATAGGTTTCTGTTTTGATATATTAATAAATCCAGCCGGCAAAAAAATTTTATAATTTAACAAAAGCAGCATTGGAAATCATCATCGTACAGTCAAAAGCTCGTTCGTTGTAGCAAAATATCGTTATAGTAATAGTGGTTTTTTTGTTTTTCTGATTTTTTTTTTATAATGCTTTTATAGTTAACTGCCTCTCGCCACAGTGGAAAAAATAAAAAAATGCATATGGAACTGAGGGTCTATTGTAACGGGCTTTGACTATAATTTACTGGGAAAAACCTTTCCGGTTAACTTTCTTTTGCTTTCCATTGTTCCCATATTTTACATAGAATCCTTCAACTAGATTTATTGCTTTAATTAAGAGATTTTCAACCTACAGAATTTATTTACACCGTATATATTAAATATATGCAAGTTGATTAATGTTTCAGAAAACCATAAAATTATGATTTAAAAAATATATAATTCATAAATTTGATTGGTGATTACTATCATTACAAACTAAATTGCACGTCCAGGGAAAATATGATTTCAAAACCAATTCTTCAAGCTGTCGGGAATTTATCGATCTTCATCACAAAGAATTTGTATAATGAATATATCGAATATTAATTAATTAATTAATTAAATATTTATTATTATTATTATTATTATTATTATTATTATGAACCTATTTTGTTATCTACAATTATATAGTGTATCGGGTTTTGCCTATAGTGGATTTTTTTTGTTCCCAACTCTCTTTATAATAAAATTTGTTCGCTATAGTGAACTTTTAGTCTTTTTAATAAAATATCTTTATCGTGTGTAGTGGAAACTTGATATTAATGTATGGTGTACCCGATCCTATTGCTGCACCGCATAGCCAAATAACCAATAAAATTTTTAAATTTTATTAAAATTATTTATTTATATGTATAAAATTATTATTAATATTAATTCGGCAAAAACTATCAATACCCTCCAAGGCCATTGCCTCAAGTAAATTTGGTTAAATGTAAACGATGCTTAAGTAGCATGTTATTTATGTGTAAAATAATCTTCTTGGTAATAACACAATAATAATAGTAATACCTCAATACCTTTACAAAAAATAGGCTTTGGCTGTAATTAATTAATAAAGCCAGTGCGATTTATTGATTCATAATCCTTTATAATGAATGATTAATGGTTTGGCTAACCTTTAATTATTGGTCAGGGGCACCTTTTAATTTTACTATTTTGCTTGTAGGGATGCATCAAGTAGTACAATTGTGAATATTTCCTTGTATATATATTTTTTAGTTATTTTCATTGTAAAGCATTCCTGAGTTGGTAAGTAAGGAGTAACAGTCAAGAGGACATCCGCCAAGAAACGTTATCAGGAAGGGCAAAAGTAAAGAAGGATCAGCCATATAATTTATTGAACAGGCTCAGATCGCACATTTGCAGTAATAATTATATGTCAATATTTAATTAAATATACAGTCCCCCAAAAAAGTAATGGCGGGGTGTTTTTTTATTATTAAAAAATTTTTTATATAACAATTATAAAAAA
>CAUDNR010001280.1:85987-102908 GCA_958430865.1 Entrophospora sp. SA101 | reverse complement strand
ATATCATGATCACATTACATGATAATATAATTGTGATGTTAGACAAACATATTGATCCCTGAAATTCTTGGTAATACCAATGTTCACTTTGTCTGGTTTTGTTGCAGCATGCCCCATTTAATAAATTATTATTACCAGAAAGGAGAGAATACGTATATAAAATTTATAGTGAAATGAACAATAATGCTCTGGTTAATTTTGATAGAGAAAGTAGAAATGTTTATTTTTTTTCATTAGTCAAAAAAAATGAGCAACTTTCTGAAAATGAGAAAGAATATTGTAAAGAAAAGTTTATTTATGATTTTGAATTACAAAATGCAAGTGATAAACTGAGCCAACCAAAAGAATGTAACAAGTGTAAATTGACAAGATACTCTGATAGGTTCTGTGAAGGTTGCATTAGCTTACAATTACAGAGTCATTTCACTACTTGGACATCTGGAAATAACATAGTTGATAATTTTATTCAACAATATCAAATGAAATCATCTCTGCCAAACTATATTTTAGAATGGATACCTTTTGAGCAATTCGAAGATATAACAAAGTTGAAAGAAGATGGATTTAGTTCAATTTATACTGCTACATGGACTAGAGGACAAATAAATGATTATGATGAAAATAAAAAGGAATTTAATTATTCTGGATGGCAAGAAGTAGTATTAAAAAATTTAAATAATTCAAGTAATCCAGGAAAGGACTTTTTTGATGAGGTTGGTAATTGTTATTTAAACAAAAATAAGCAATACAATACTAATTGATTTTATATTCAATTTCAGGCAATGAATTATTATAAAATTAAATCACCACTGATTGCTCCTTGCTATGGTATAACTAAATTCCCAGATGGTGGAAATTATGCAATAGTTTTAAATTATCTTTCAGAGGGAAATTTAAGAGATTATTTATGAAGAAATCATTTAAATTTAGGATTAAAGGATAGAATTACAATTTTTAGATGTTTATGTAGTGCATTAGATGATATACATGAAAAAGATCTAATCCATTATGACCTACATAGTGGTAATATACTTATGGAAGGAGGCAATTGTTTTATTATGTATTTAGGAACATGTGGACCAGTTTATGGAAAGTCATCAAATAAAGTCTATGGAATTGTATCATATATTGCACCTGAGCTACTTAGAGGCAAAATTGATACAAAGAACACCAAAGAACCTGATATATATAGTGTTGGGATGTTAATGTGGGAAATATTTGCAGGTCATCCACCATTTGACAATAGAACTCATAACCATTGTTTGATTTTTGATATATTTGAAGGTTTACGACCACCAATACTATCTGAAATGCCTGATGATTATGCACAAATGATGCAAAGATGTTGGGATGTGGATCCATCAAAAAGACCAACTAGTAGAGAGCTTTTGGAATTTGCCAATAATCAACTAAAGAGAATTCTTAAAGTCAGAAGACCTTTTAAATACAATAAGTATTTTATTGGAGATCTTTTGGAATTTGCTGATAATCAACTAAAGGGAATTCTTAAAGTCAGAAGACCTTTTAAATATAATAAGTATTTAATTAAAAGGAAAAAGAAATATGGTAAATGTCCAACTTGTACTAGAAATAATACAAATTATTATTGGTGCCAATCATGTGACCCTTATTTATTAACAGAAGGCTGGACTAGTGGTGATGATGTAATTGATGGGATAATTAAGAATACACAACTTAAAGCAACATCTTATAATAGTGATTATTTAGAATGGATTCCTTATGATAAGTTTAAAGATATTGAAAAAATAGGACATGGTGGTTTTGCAGATATATACAAAGCTACTTGGGTAAATGGTAAAAAATTTATAGATATTGAAAATAATAAAAAATGCTGTGGGGATAGAATTGTAGCATTAAAAGCATTAGAAAGAATGTCAAATTCTGAATTTGATTTAGATGCTTTCATGAAGGAGGTAAACATATTTTGAATATAACAAAGAAATATTAACACAATTAATTAACTAAAAATATTTTTCAGTTTAAAAATTGTCAAGTTTCGTCATTATCCTTATATTGTCAAGATTTATGGTGTAAATGAGATTTGGAAACATATGAATATTATATGGTTATGAAATATGCAAAAAATGGATGTCTCCATAATTATTTGGCTAACAATTATAAAACTCTAAAATGGAAAGATAAAATATCATTGCTTTATAATATTATTAGTGGTTTAGAAGAACTTCATAAAAATGATGTTAAGCATCATGATCTTCATACTGGTAATATTTTAGTAAATGAAAATAATGAAGCTTTGGTTTCAGATTTGGGTTTATCAGATTTAGTTAATCAAGATCTTGCAGGAAGAGTTGGAGTGATATTTTTTATGGCACCTGAAGTATTAGAAAATGCATTTAATTATACAACGAAATCTGATATTTACAGCTTTGGAGTTATGATGTCATTAATCTCAATGGGAGAACTACAATATCCAGAACAGTTTTCACATCAAGTATCTTTTAGAAATTTAAAAGAGGCTATTTCTAAAGGATCAAGACCAAAATTTTCAAATAACACACCTAAATTTTATATTGAATTTGCAAGAAGATGCATGGATGCTGACCCAGACAATCGTCCAATTGCTGAAGAAATATTTCATGAGATTTTTTCTTGGTACAATGCACTTGAAGATAGTTTAGTAAATATAGATCAAAACTTATGTCATTCTGAAAAACTTAAAAAGCTAATTTCCATTAGAAATGCATTTAATGAGATGGATCAAATTTTATCAGACAATAATGATTCATGCCAATTATCTCAATCATTTCAATCATTATGGCGGTCTAGAATTACAAATTATGGTTTTACTCGAGATTCTTATGACATAGGTGATTATTTTTAATTTATTGCCAATGTTGACTATTCTTATTATCAATAATTAATTATTCAAACTATTTATAGATTCTAGTATGTCGACCACTTCTAATAATGAATGTAGCATACCAGTAGGAGAAACTAATTAAATTTACTTGTATGCCTTTCCTAAATAATTATGCAGTTTTATTATTATTATATTTTTTGTTAGTTTTAATTTATCTTTTGGTAATATATTTCAAAATTTTTATTTATTTCCATTGTAACAAGATTTTCTCATAAATTCCATTTCTAAAAATTTTTTAATTTAATAAATAAATATAATAGTAATAAAATAAATACAATATAAATGGGGTCTGTACTAGGAAAATCGACCTTCCAGCTGATTTTTTTTTTTTGAGTAATTGTTGATCAAAAATTTGACCAATAAAAATTTATTACTATTTTTAGATTTTGATGTGCTCAAAAATTTTTATTAAAAAAATTCCGTTATATACAATATTAATATTAATATTAAATATATAAATTAATATTAATATACTAATAAAAAAAATTTTTTTAAATAAAATTTTACTTTTGTTAAATTTTAAAATTAATATGGAAAATTTATCTTTGAACTCAAGTTTAAGACCAGTATATAATTTTATAGAATTAGGCTTAGAAGATTATGAAGAAAATGAATTAGTTCTTGATACCATAGATGATTTAATGACATTCTTTCAAGAAAATAATTGTCATTGTAAAACTACAAGAGCTACAAAAAATGATTTAAGAACCTGTTATGAAAAAGTAGGATTTAAGCAGTTTTTTGAAAGACATCTTCAACTACGTGCATTAGAAAAAGATGCACTTGAATCATTCATAAAAGCTCAATTGATGTCTTTTGAAACAACTAGTATTCAATCAGAAGGTAGACATAATTATAGATATAATTTTATGCATCATTTACCCTTATGTTACCCAGCATATATAAAATTATGTGGAATCACTGAATATATGCTTAAAACCTTGCAAGTTGATTTACAAATTAATGGATTATCAGAACGACTTCATAAAAATACTGGACGTATACCTAAAATCAAATCCCGTGCCCAAGTTGACTTAGAAGTTGGATCAATGGTTAAACAATACTTGTTACAATATGCAGATATATTTGGATTGCCATCACCAATGCGTCATTTTGATGATTCTGATGCTTTCATATATCTTCCAACAGGAAAAACATATGTTTCAGTATATAATGAATTTAAAATCCATTTTCATGCTGAACATGAAACTAAACAAATAATTTCTTACCAAACTTTTCGAAGATTATGGCAAGAATTGATCCCATATCTTAAATTTCAACCTCCAGCAAGTGATCTTTGTGATAAATGTGAAATGTTTAAAGCAGAAATGGCAGTTGCAAAATCTGATGTTGAAAATTATGAAAAAACAAAAAAAGAATATGAGGGACACCGTGAATGTGCAAATCATGAACGTATGCATTATAATAATAATATAGAAAAAAGTAAAACTGATTCATCATTCCTGCATATCTGTTATGATTGGGCTCAGAATGTTGGCATCCCATATTCTCCTCAACAAGTTGGATCAATTTATTTTAAAATACCATTTGCTGTAAATATTTTTGGTGTTTGTAAAACAGGAGAAAAAAATCATCAACTAAATTTTATAATTGCTGAAAATGAATTTCCTTGTGGGGTTTCTAAAGGTGCTAATACAACATTAAATATGGTGTTTAATTCTCTTAAAAAATTTTCCATAGATGGTGTAAAAAATTTACAAATTACTTGTGATAATTGTACTGCACAAAATAAGAACAACCTAACTCTTTGGTTTTGGTTGTGGTTGATAATGTCTGGTTGGTTTGATGAAATTATGGTTAATTTTATGATTCCTGGACATACCAAGTTTATCTGTGACTCATTTTTTGGTCAAATTAAAAAAGTGTATAGAAATCATCGTGTAAACACTGTTGATGATATTGAACACATTGTTAATATTTCATCTGAAGGTAATGAAGCAATTAGATATGATAATGGATTGGGTTGGATATGGTATGATTTTAACACACTTTTAAAAGATCATTTTAACCCTTTACCTCAAATCAGACAATATTATCAATTTCGGTTTACAAAAAATGATATTGGAAAAGTTCATGTTTCAAAAGAATCAAATGGAGTTGAATATTCTTTTTCTCTTTTAAAAAATAATTTTAATCCACATGATCCTCTAGAGGTTTTTTCAGTATCACCACCATCAGAAGAAAGAAAAAAATATTTATATACAAAAATTCGTCAACATGTTGATGAACCATATAAGGATATTTATTGTTCAAATCCGAATCCAAATCTATAAAAATAATAAATTTTTTTTCTTTAATTTGAAGGTGTGCGCAAAATGGTGATCATTTCTAAATTCGTCTAAAGAAAAATTTTAATATAAAAAAGAAAACCCCATTGTACAAGGTTTTATTAAGTTAACACCCTCTGAAACTTTAATCATTTATAATCCTTGTGTAATAGATTGAATTGCATCAAAAATATCCATTTTGGTTTTGGGACCTCGAAGCTTGATTTTCCTAGTACAAACCCCAAATACAAACAATAACACTGGTGTGGCTGTTGTAATTGTTTCTTATAATGCTGATGAAATTCAATCTTTAAATTGCTTGCTAATTGAAAAAGTTAGAAACCCAGTTGTAAGAAAAGGCAAAGGTGCTCCATCAAGAAAAGAGAAAAGGAAAAGCTCTATTGAAACATCACAAAAATCACAGACTAAAAAATCAAAAGGTAGATATTGGGAGATGTAATCATAAATCAATTTAACTTGGAAAATAATGAAAAATTAGGAAATACAACAAATTTATATAAGACTTGTAATATTTAATTTTGATTACATTTAAATGATGATGAATATTAATCATTACCATATTGCATTAATGCTGAAATAGATCCTTTAATATTCAATTTAATGTTATTTAAACAATTTGATTGTTGATCATAAGAAAATTAATTAATACTCAATCGTTTTTTAAAGCCACATTTATAATATGGACTAGATGCAAGCGCGCTCTAAGAACTCTGTTTTTTTTGTTCAACACCATTCCGAGGAGCAAATCAGGTTGGCAATACAAAAAAGAAAAGACCAAGCATGGAGAAGGTTAGCCACGAAAAACAAGGTTGCCCAGACAGCTGGCTATAATTTGCCAACCCATAAAGAAAAGAGAAGCATTGAGGAGTTATTGAAAAAGCATGGAAAGTTTGCTTATTTGACCAGCAAACCTTTGGGTAGATATTACCTGTCTACTTTGGATTTAGATTTGCGAAAGGTTGAATTTCCAGAGAAGTTGGTGCAAAAAACCACCAAAATTGATTTTTTTGGATAATAATAAATTATAACAATACTCGTTGAAACAAGGTTTGAATTAGTAATTGAATATAAACAGATAATTGTGTCATAATGGAAATAGGTTTGGTGTTGAATGCCAATGAAGTGAAAAGAAAACCTTCCCCAGTTCTGCTGTTTTCATAACATAACCTTTATACATGCTGCCCAAATCCCAAACTACTTTGTACACACATAGCATTCTGTCTCCCAACCAATAAGTGCTTAAAGTAATCGACAACCCTTTGTTGCACTATATGCTTCTTTTATTAATGTTAATGGAAAAACTTAAAAATCAGGATGTTGGTTGTATTTCATACAAATACAGCTATTGAAAAAATTATTGCACAATGTTGTATATATAAATTTAGAACTATATTTTATAAGGTTTCGCAGATCACTAATTGAAATTTTCCGAAACCCATACTTCATTCCTAAAAAACTACTATTTGCAAATGTAATAAATAATAAGAAACCCAAAGCTTTAATATCAAATTTTCAAAGGACTTTCTTATAAAATATTTTATCTTTATATGGAGGGGCTGCTGGATTCTTGCCTAAAACTGCTATATAAAACTCAAGATTCAAATATAATATTTGATTATTCATTCAAGAAAAAAAAAAATAAATAGGCGTTTGTATTTAGTTTTATTCAAAAAAAAAGAAATATAAATAGATGTTTGGTTACTTTGAAAAGTTTAAATTTTAAATTTTTATGTCGCGTAATCATGCTTAATCACGTGAGGGACGGTCATATTCTAAAAATTCTAAAAAATTATATTGTTTATTATCGCCACAAAATTATGCAAAATTTTGCAGTTGTCTCACGGAGCACGAATTAATGTTAATTATGATGAAATAGATGGTGATAGAATTTTAGCAGTGTAAATCAAACATTAGCAAAATAATTTAATCAAGACAATTTTCTGATAATCTAATGAAGAATTGGAGAAGACCCAAACCTTTTATAATAAAATTATAATTGCTTATACTATTAGAAATTAGTGGTTTGCAAGTATAATTTTTATTAATGTTATTGTTATTTTGATTTAATTGGCTGAAATAAATAATGTTTAGTATGTACAACAAACAAAATTAAATTTTTTCTTTACAAAAAAATGTCAATAATAACTTTACCTCTTGAGCTTTTGAATTAAATATTTAAATACAATGAAGACAATTATAAAACATTGTATTCTTGCATCCTTGTTAATAAAGGCTGGCACAATATTAGTATTCCAATTTTATGGAGAAATCCATTTTATTCTCTTAACAGCACTAAAATAATAATCAATTGTTTATTGGAGGAAGAAGACAAGGATTTCTTAACTAGAAATGATATTCAGTTAATTTTTGACCGATTGGAGAAACAACCATTATATAATTATGCTAAATTTTGTACTAGATTTTATTTTATTGATAATTATGAATTTTGTAAGTTGATAACTTCTGGATTAAATATTTTACAAAATAGATTAGTAAATTTTATTTTAGATCATTCAGCAATTATTAAAGATCTTAGCACTAATGATATAGATTGGTATTGGGTAAATAATTATCCTAGATTTGACGTTAGCTTTCAGAATCTCAATAAATTAGTTTGTACATTCACTCGTAGTAGAAATAAATTCATTTATAAATTAGCAAATATTTGCAAATCTATTCAGTCATTAGAAATATATTATAGTGGACACTACAATACATTTGAAGATAGTCTGGCTCAACTAATTAAAGCACAAAATCAAATAAAGAAATTATCCATTAATTTATACACTGGCAATCAAGCTTTATCAGATAATTTCAAAAATGCAATACTTTCACATTCACAATCAATAATTAGTTATTCAAGCAGTGAAGCACGTGATATAGATAATATATTATTACCAAATCTTAAAAATTTAAAGACTTTATCATTATTATCATTTGCTACTGGTATCAAAATAAAGTATTTGGAAAATACTTCACTGCCAAATCTTGAATCTGTAACATTATATATTTACCATAATCCATTTCTATCCAAATTGTCAGATTTTCTTAATAAAAATGGAAAAAAACTTAAATATTTGGATCTTGGTGGTATTCCAAATGACAGTGAATTTTTCAGAAAGTTATTTCAATCAATTGCAAAATGTAAAAATCTAATAGATTTATCAATATTTTATAAGGATGACTTAGACCAGGAGTTAATGGGAATATTCAATAATTGTATTAAATTAGAAAGTATTAAACTCAGAAAAGGTAATGAAATAGATGGTGATAGAATTTTAGCAGTTTTAAATCAAACATCAAAAAAAGTAAAATCAATAATTATTAATAATGAGATTTATAATATTATTAGTATTGACAATTCTTTTGATAATCTAATGGAGGATTGGAAAGGACTCAAACCTTGTACAATAAAGTTGCTTTTGATGAATTGATAAAAAAATGTCAAGATTTATATAGGATTTTTAAATTAAATTATATAACAAAATAAATAATTTTTCATTTTGGTGCAACAAACAAATTTAATTGACGAACTATATGTGAGTGAGTGAGTGAGTGAATTGTACCAATCTGATAACTTTGCTTTTGTTCTATTACATAATTTTTTTTATAATAATAGCGAAGGTAGCTTTTTGGCCAAGTTTCAAAATTCAAAAGTTGAATTTAATTGTCATTTTAAATAATGATTTGTTAATAATGTAAATGATACAATTTTTGCACTTAAAGATTAATATTTATTGTGTGACCGATCTTTAATATAAAATTTCCCCATTCATGGATGGATTATCAATTAATTTTTTTTCTTTACAAAAAAAATGTCAATAATAACTTTACCTCTTGAGCTTTTGAATGAAATATTTAAATACAATAAAGACAATTATAAAACATTGTATTCTTGCATTTTTGTCAATAAACAATGGCACAATATTAATATTCCAATTTTATGGAGAAATCCATGTTATTCTCTTAACAGCACTAAAATAATAATCAATTGTTTATTGGAAGAAGACAAGGATTTCTTAACTAGAAATGGTATTGAATTGACTTTTGACTTATTGGAGAAACCACCATTATATAATTATGCTCGATTTTGCACTAGACTTCACCTTAACAATGGTTATAGTTCTCAAATGTCAACAAAAGCTTTTAGTTTAATTTTACAAATTAGATTAGTGAATTTTATTTTAGATCATTCAACAGTTATTAAAGAACTTTGTGCTGAGAGTATAAATTGGAATTGGATAAAAAATTGTCATAGAATTGATGATTGTTTTCAGAATCTGAATGGATTAACTTGTAATCGTTCTATTAGAAGTGAATTCATTTATAAATTAGCAAATACTTGCAAATCTATTCAATCATTAGAAATATATTATATGGGACACTGCAATACATTTGAAGATAGTCTAACTCAACTAATTAAAGCACAAAACCAAATAAAGAAATTTACCATTTTTACAGACACTAGTCATGCTTTTACAGATAATTTCAAAAATGCAATACTCTCACATTCACAATCAATAATTTATTATTCAAGCAATGGTGCATATGATATAGATAATATATTATTACCAACTCTATACAATTTAAAAATTTTATCATTAGCATTATTATGTGCTACTAATATCAAAATGAAATATTTGAAAAATCTTTCACTGCCAAATCTTGAATCTATGACATTAAATATTTTCTATCAACCATTTCTATCAGACTTGTTTGATTCAATTAACATCAATGGAAAAAAACTTAAATATCTAAATCTCAGTGGTATTCCAGACGATCCTGAGGTTTCGGGAAAGCTATTTCAATCAATTGCACAATGTTGTAAAAATCTAGTAGATTTATCAATATTTTATAAAGATGGAATAAACCAGGAGTTAATGGAAATACTTAATAATTGTATTAAATTAGAAAGTATTGAATTTAAAGAATTTGGATCTATATCTCTGGAGACAATAGATGGTGATAAAATTTTAGCAGTTTTAAACCAAACATTACCAAAAAAATTAAAGTTGATAATTATTAATCATTGGATTTCTAATATTAGTGATGATTATCTTGATAACTTGATGAAGAATTGGAAAGGACCCAAACCTTTTACAATAAAATTTAGAAGATTTAGTGGTGCAAACAAATTGATAAAAAAATATCAAAATTTAGGATTTTTAAACTAAATTATATATTTATTATTATTTATTATTATATAATGCAGATTGTCTACAATCAAAAGTTGCTTATAATAGCTGTTGGATGTTTATTAAATTTATTTTCTTTCTTGATATTAATAATTAAAAACAAAATGATTGGACATATTTTATTATAATAGTAACTAATTTTGAAATTTCCTTTATATGTCACAAAATTTTATAAATTGATTTTTATAATCATACATTAGTAGGTGCTTTACAAGGATCAATTCCTTCGCCATATCAATAAAATGAAATCGTCATTTAACAAAGTCATGCAACTGAATTTTAGTGTAACAAAAAAGTGAATAAAAAAGGATTTTATTTGAGGCTTAAAATTATGTCGCAAATTTTTTTAACAAACAACGACAACAAATAATAATAGACTATGTTGAGCATGTCACCCTGTGGTACAAAAGGAATAACTTTTTTAACTTAGAGAATATCGTTACAATGAGAATTTAGCACCAAAATCAATGGAAAGATAGCTTCCAGGAACAATTTCTACTTCAGAATGCCTTTGCACTCGCATTCCCTAAAATACAATATCTAGCATTACTGTTCTATATTTTTGTTAAATAAATTTCTTGATCTACAACGTACATTAAAAACAAAAAAAAATGAATGATAAATGAACAGACCATTTTGAGATTTGTCCGTCTTTGTGGTTTTTATTATTATTATTATTACCGACGACATTGATTGGTCAATTAAACAACAATCAACAAAAAACTGGAATTTTGTAACCAGGAAAAAAAAAAACTTGTCCAGTTATAAATATGAATATTCTACATTTTTCTTGATTAAAAAAAAAAATGCAATCGTCAATTCAAAAAGATAAAAAAACTCAAACACTAAATATAAAGCATGAATCGGAAGTTACATCACTTTTTTCAACATTTAGTAGCGATTCTAGAAAATTATCACGACAACGACGAAGACAATCAAAATTAGAAAAAGATCAACAACATAACGATCATTTAGAAGCCTCTTACATTGCCACCAGCCTCGATGGAAATTTTGTTGCTACTTTTAATTCTGGTAAAATAAATTAATAAAATAAAATTGGTATTATTTATTTATAATAATAATATTTATTTGTTTGTTTGTTTTAAATGATAGAAACATATGAATTAGTGTATTACAAAACCGAAAACCTTCAAAACCCAATTCTTGTCAAAAATCAAATTCGAAAAGACATCAATTCACCAACCATACCGTCTAATTTATGGTGGTCTTTAACAATCTCAAATGGTATAATTCTAAATAAAAGCAAAAGTAAAAACAACGATAACAACGACTCTGAAATCGTTGACATATTAATTGCAGTATCATGTTTCGAAAGTAAAGAAATGATGTCCTCACCATTATTGTCATCGCTACAGACATTATCTTCATCTAAATCACAGCTAAAGGTGCATAAATCTTCGTCACCAACACCATATTTTTCACCCGAATCAGTAAGCGACGTAAATAAATTGGAAAATGGTGATTTTGGAATCGTGATTGAACCAAGAACTTGGGTATATTCAACTACTCAAGACAAAAGAATCATTACTGATATCGATACTATTGGTGGAGTGGTAAGATTTTTAGATAATAGTGTTACACAATACACAGTTCACTCTGACGAGGATGAAGATTCCAATTACAAGTTGGAGTTGGTATTAGTGAACTCTTTGGGAATTTGTAAATCTAATATTTATCCAAAATCAAATTATGTAATTCCGAAATCAATCTTTAATTTCTACGGCGACACCTATGAAAAATCAGTAAAAGAATTCCTATTTCCACCAGCTACCTATCTTAAAATCAAAAATTTATTTCAGGGTAATCCATGCACAAGACATTTGGAAAGTTGCATCGAAAAAAATTATTTTTTTTCGGAAGATTTTAGAGCTGAAAAAATTGATATTTATAATTTGAAAACTGGTGATCTGGAGCTTTCTTTATTTAAAAATGCTACCTCATCATCATTAGCATCCCCGCCATCAATGACGATGATACCCAATTATTTAACCGGGAATGAATCAAATTTTGCCATTTCCAAATATGAAAGTATGGTCGCATATTGTGGTAGTACAAGCATCATTACTTTATATTTGATGGAAAATGGCCTAGAAATCATAACAAAACACTTTCCTCGAATTTCTAGAATCTTGTCTTTAACTTTTATCGATGAAGACACGAAATTATTTATTGTGGCTCAAGAAGATTTTTGTGGAGATGATTATTTAGAAAAATCAAAAATCATTACTTCAATTATAATTTGGGATATTTTTAATTCTAATAATAGTGGTAACTTGTGTCAAAAACTTGATGTTACTTCAGATCCTAACTTTTTAATCTATGCTGATGATAAAAACTTTTTCACATCAAGTTCTGGTAAAATTTATTCCATAAATGCGAATGGCAAAGCGTTCTCCTTATTAGACCATCCTGATATTTCTGGTATCTTGAACGGCGATGGTGGTGATGATGATGATGATGATAATGTTTCTTCTAATATGTTAAAACTTCAACTCGAGGAAAATGAATCAAAAGATTATCACGAAATTTACAAGTTGGATGGTAGTTTGATCAGTTTAAAAGATTGTCAAGACAAGTTGATTGTCAATAATGTTGAACCCTGGATAAATTATAAAAAATACCATAGGATTTCGGTGTTTTTAAATGATGACAAAACAACTCAACTCATTATTGGATCAACCACAGTTCAGATCTGGCAAAAAAAGATTACAAAGGAAAACCATACCGTGAAAAGAATTCTTAAATATATCTGGTCAAATCCTTCACATAAAGAGTTCGTTGTAGAATCAATCGTAGTTGGAAAAAACAAGTTCCATTTGAAATTATTAGAATATTCACACTTTTCATCAAATAATTCTAATCCAATTGATATTCATATCCATTATCCAAAAAGCGTTAATACAATAAAAGATGCGTGTGGAACACTTGAATATCTCTCTAATCGTAAGATTGAATGTATTGGTCCAAAAAATAATCGAAAATTTGAGTATTTATTATATCATGCTGAGAAATTAGTCTTTAGAAGTTTTGTAAAGTCTCCAAGTCTCTGGAGATTAAACGAGGTTCGGTATGATATTATGGCAAATTTGATCAGAAGTAATAGCACCTCACTGATTAAAAAAATCTTGTTTAAAGACAATGATGAAATATTGGGAGACAAAAATAAGCAAAAAGCCTTAGAAAATAATGATCAACATTTACATATTCCACGTTTATACGGGTGGCCAAAGGTAAAAAAATTAACTGATTTAGAAGTTGCAATCGAATGCGCATGCACTAAAGGTACGTTACAATCGTTATACTATAACAATTTATCACACACACACACACACATATAAAATAAAATTGTTTATTTAATTTTCTTATCTAATTAAATTATTCAGGAAAGAATCATAGACATACAATTATAATAGAATTTTTACTGGAATATTATTCTAATCATGCATTGGTAAATGTAGGGTGGATGTTTACAGTAAGTCAAGCGATTCCATTATTATTATCTAAAAAAAATCTAGGTATATGTTTATTTATTTAAAAACAAAAAGAATTTAGCGAAATGTTGGTTTTGAAGGGTTTCCTTTTTTCCTATTATCTCTTCCCTTTCTAATAAATAAATTTTTTTTTTGTTTCACTCTCCCTATTCGTAATAGAAATGTACCTAAAAGGATTATTTTATAAACCATGTTTTGGAACAAAAGAGGTTTTGATTGACCAATGCTTTGTTGATTCACATGAATTGAGGAAAAGTGAACGTGAAGGTATTTATCCTTTAAGTGCAAGACCAAGACTAATACAAAAACTTCCTACAAATCCTTCCTTAATGAAAAGAATCAGTGATTTTTCATTTAAAAGGTAATAATAAATTTAATAACTGTGAAGATCATTTCTTATTTATACATTATATTTAATTGCATATTTATTTTTGGAAAACAAATAACAGAAATTATGAAATAAAGAACTATATGGAAGATGACAATGAATTGGGTCAATTGACAAGCGTCTTTGTAGTCCCGTTACCGGATTTTCTTCTATACCCAAATGGTATAAAAGATAAAAAACTAAAGTCAAACAAATTGCTATTAAAATTATTAAGACTAATAATTTGGCCGCGTCAGTATATTATTTCGAAGGAGGAAGATCGTAGTGCATTTTTGCGAGTAATTAGACATAAAAGAAATGAATTGATTTATGATAATCCATCATTGGAAGCATGTATTAAATACAAATATCCTTCGGCAAAATTGTTTTATGCTAGACAATTAATGCTTTACATAGCTTTTTCGCTTGCAATAGGACTTCATCTTAGTGTGAACACCTTCTCTAATAATGGATTTACAATTCCTGATGATGCAACAGAATATGCAAAAATTTATCACAACCCAATAAAAAGCACCTCCATGTTTCTGATAGTGATCTATTTTAGTTATTATTTGTTAGCTATGGAGTTCATACAATTCAAACAAGAGAAACTTCGCAAATATGCGAATTTCCATAATATTACAGATCTTTTAGCAGTAATACTTCCGTTCGCTGTTTCAATGGCAAATTATGCATTTACTATATTTTCATATCTGAAATCAATGGAGTTTATAAATCAAGGAAATTCAAATTCAAATGATCTAAAAAAATTTCTAGAAGTAAGATTTGATTTAATTCGAATAAACAAATATATTGTAATTGGCGATTCTTTTGTTGTATTGATTTTATGGCTGCAATCTGTAAGTAATTTATATTTTTGATGACATGAGATGATGATAATGACAATTTGGTGTTAATGATAATGTTGTTGTCACTATTATTAATTTTTCTGTATGTTCAGTATGTTGTATGCATATCAGCTGATTTGGTTTTTTGGGCCTTTTTTCAAACCTTATGTCTTATTGTGTCTCGATGTTAAACATGAGTATCTTTAATGTGTAAACTGGTTGGTAGAATGATAATTACCCTAAAAAAAATTATTTGCTCTGCTAAAAAAACTAGTTTACTATCCATCAACCCATCAAACCAATGGCCCACCTCAAAACCAATGGGTTTTTGCTAGTATAAAGTATTCATAACATTATGATCATACTGTACTGGATTTTGGGTTCAAACAAAATCAGCGCATATGGATGTAATTTCAACCATTTTGACTTTTAATTTGACTTTTGACCTTTTATTTCAATTTCATTATTGCAAGATATACAATAAACCAAAATATCTCAATATAGTAATTCAAATTTTATGAACTAGACTCATCTCATTGAGAGAATTTGAATGGTAGTTGTTTAGTCCAAAATAGTCAGATATTGACTGAGTTATGATAATTTGAATCTTTTGATTAATTTTTCTGTATGTTCAGTATGTTGTATGCATATCAGCTGATTTGGTTTTTTGGGCCTTTTTTCAAACCTTATGTCTTATTGTGTCTCGATGTTAAACATGAGTATCTTTAATGTGTAAACTGGTTGGTAGAATGATAATTACCCTAAAAAAAATTATTTGCTCTGCTAAAAAAACTAGTTTACTATCCATCAACCCATCAAACCAATGGCCCACCTCAAAACCAATGGGTTTTTGCTAGTATAAAGTATTCATAACATTATGATCATACTGTACTGGATTTTGGGTTCAAACAAAATCAGCGCATATGGATGTAATTTCAACCATTTTGACTTTTAATTTGACTTTTGACCTTTTATTTCAATTTCATGTATAATTTAGTGCATTTTCTAATTTATCAAAAATATAATCACAACACAAATGACTTTTTATTAGAGATATTAATTGTATAGTATGATGCAAGAAATGATGACATATAAAACCTTTTGTTACTATCTCAAGACATGTACAGATATGACCTCCATCTTTCATGGATATTACAAAACAAAGATCTACTGCCACCACCTACCTTTTATATCCACAAATTTTGTCCAGTTTTTTCAATTGAGTTAAATCTTGTAAGAGTATCAGTTTCTTCAAGAAAATTATTTACACTCACAGAAGAATCAATCTGTCAAACAATCAATATTAGCATTTTCTTGGAAACCATCTATCGGTATAATACAATAAATAAAATAAATCTTACTTCAAAATATTCGTTACTCATAGATAAATGATTGTTAGATTTAATTATGTTGCAATTCTAAAATATGTGGAGTTAGGAACCTACCAATCTCTTCATCAATACAAGACATAAATGTTGAGAAACAATGTGGCATTTCAACAGATAAAAAACTATCTTTCTATATAACCAATCTAGAATATCTAGATTCAACTTCTGATTGACTGGAATCACACGTAACAAAGACGTTGGGTATATTGTATCTGTGTATTAAAAGAAAATTTGTAAAATGTCATAGCCCAAGAATTTTTGTGATTGTAATAATTTTCTGTCAATTTTTTCCATCTATATATCTTCAAACAACTCAATACTTAATGTACAGTGTGTAACAAAAAAAACCGGAAATCTTTTATTTATTTGTTTTCAATAATGGTTGAATGAAAATAGATAA
>CAUDNR010001280.1:47516-68552 GCA_958430865.1 Entrophospora sp. SA101 | reverse complement strand
TCTGTGTCAACATTATGAAATTATATCTGGTTTTTGGAGTGTTACTATTACAAAAAATAGAAGAGGATGAAGAGGATTGATGAAATTTATTCTAGTTTATCATGAAGCTGTATTTGTTCAAATATTTAACAAGCATTGATAGGTGATATATATGTGTTTTTAAAGAAATAGCAAAGAAATTTTAAATGAATGTTTGGGGTCAGAAGAATGGGCCATTAAATATTATTTATGAGAATAATAAAACTATTTTCTTACATATTGTATATGTACACGATCAGAAGGTAGAGGAGATGTAGAAGGAAATAAAAATTGTAGATGATAGAGGAAATGAGACAATATGCAATGCAATAAGTTGAACGTTATGTTTAAATAGATTTAGGTAACAATAATAATTTATAATATTCTTCTAATAAAAATTTTACATAATTTTTCATCAAATTATACTAATTATACTTGATGATTATTACTATAGGATAAAATACATAATTCTTGCTGATTACAATTAGGGTCTTCCTTTATTATTATAATAAGAACTAACAACTATGCTTCGTATCACAAACTATATGTCTTGTGTCATGAATTATGTTTTGAATCACGAATTATTATTATGCTCCGCATCATGAATTATTGCTTCAGAAGACCCTAGGTTTCATATGATTATTACTTGGGGCGTTGATTAAATGCCAAGGTTTTCTTTATTTACCATTCAATAAAAATTTATTAATTATAATTTGTTTTGCTGATTATAATAAAAAAACATATGTTAAATTAAAAATAGCAAACATGCAGTATATTTTACATAATTGTTCATTTTCTTTAATAGTTATCCTAGTGAGTTTAGCTATTGCAGAAGGAATGTTATTGCTAACCGTTTGGGTCATGTGAGTTTATAGTGTTGTGACACTAAAAATAGTGTGTCATTAATTTGAGATGATCAACGAGGGGAAATTTTTTTAAAAAACAACAGTAATGCTCATATAGTGTCGATCACCAAGTTATTTTTTTTTTAATGATCGACAACGCAAAGAAAACAATAAATAAAATCGTATTTTCAAAATGCTACTAGTCAATGAAAAAGAGAGAGATCATTTCCAACTTTGAGCATGGAATAGTATAATATATCTAGCTTATCAGTACAGAGAGATTTTTGAAGGTAACAAACAGCATTGATGAAAACGTCACCATCAAAAATTGCTGAAAGTGCAACGGATATAATAAAAACACATTTTTCAAAATGCTACTAGTCAGTGAAAAGAGAGGTATTATTTTCAACTTTGAGTATGGAATAGTATAATATATTTAGTTTATCGGTACAGAGAGAATTTTGAAGGTAACAAACACCGTTGATGAAAACGTCACCATCAAAAATTGCTGAAAGTGTAACGGATATAATAAAAACACATTTTTCAAAATGCTACTAGTCAGTGAAAAAGAGAGATATCATTTCCAAATTTGAGTATGGAATAGTATAATATATTTAGTTTATCGTACAGAGAGATTTTTGAAGGTAACAAACACCATTGATGAAAACGTCACCATCAAAAATTGCTGAAAGTGTAACAGATATAATAAAAACACATTTTTCAAAATGCTACTAGTCAGTGAAAAAGAGAGACATTATTTCCAACTTTGAGTATGGAATGTATAATATATCTAGTTTATTGGTACAGAGAGGTCTTTGAAGGTAACAAATACCAGTGATGAAAAAATCACAATCAACATTTGTTATATTGTAACGGGTCTTTTGGAATTTTTATTTTTATTATTGTTTCCTTAGAAATTCGCCATGCAATAACATTTCAAAATGTATATTAGTATTACAGAAGAGTATCTTCTGAACATAATTCTGTTTTTTTTTGTTTTTATTTCTTTTTTTTAAATTGGTAAATTTTCCCTTACAGTATTCCGTGTAACATCCATAAAAAAACCGTACATATTAATGATATTAATTAGATTTGTTGATCTACTTGTATGACACCTCCCAATATGTTACCCTAAAATCATATGAACTGTCGACAAAATGAATCAGACCCGTAAGATATAGCCAAATCGTTCGACAGTTGACGAAATCGTTTTAAAATAGATCACCTCGAAAAAACCGATTTCCAAATAGTTGCAAAACAAATAATAATTTTGCTATTTCTATTACCATTACCATTACTATTACTATCATTTCAACCAGATTTATCGGAAAACCCGGTTCTTTACAATCTTTTTCATTTCTTTATTTTCATTTACCAATGATAAATAATTTTTTTTCAGTTTCTCTGCCAGTTTCATTTAAATAGTTCTCATGAACATAAATTTCATTAAAAGTTCTTGTACAAATCCTTTTCTATCTGGTGATAATAACTGTTGAAATGTCAATTTTTTTCTTTGAATTAAAATTTTATAAAAGTTAATTCGTGCTTAATTTGGTGCCTAGACAGCAATTTTAACTTTTTCTGTAACAGATCACGTAGCCAAAGTACAATAGTGCATATTAAGTACCAACAAAATAAAATCATAACTTTGTAAAAAAAGCCTTGGCTTTCAAGGCCGGTAAAATTTCTGCGGCAGGGATATGCACTATATAATGAAGTTAATGATAAACTCACAATGCACGATAAAATAAGACCCTTCCTTCACATTGGAGCTCAATGTAAATAATTAGTTAGTAATTACCAAATTCATCTCATCAGAACGTTGATGGTGATCATCTATTTAGGATCGCAATCCAAACGTATTTGCGTCGGCACAAAAATGAAAAGGCTTGATTTTACGAGCCGGTTTTGTTGAGTTCAATCTTCAGTTGGCATTCTCTGATATAGTTTTTTTTTTATTTATTCAATAGTCTAACAAGCAAAAAACAACGACTTCTTTTTCTTTGTGCTTTCGCTTCCTTTTGCTTATTATCTATTCTTTTTACGATCGGATCTTCTGTAAATGGTATTTACCTCCTTTCGGGAACCTGAGATGTTATAGCTAATAATGGATTTGCGAGAAAATTTGCAATCTTTTTGAATATTGATGACACCATTAATTTCGCATTCACTTTTCTCACATCACCAATCGTTGGATTTTATGATTCTACTCCGAGAAAAGTATCTTTTCTCATGTCATCAACCCCAGTGCTCTTGATCAATTCCAGATATTGAGGAATATACATATATGTTGCTATAGTTATATTTTTTTCGTAATCTGAGGAAACTAACAAATACACTTTCTTTCTTTCATATCTAAATATTCAACATTAGGTTCATACCGGTATCATCATTATTGTAAAAAGTATAGCTGTTAAACAAGCTACCAAGAAATTTGTAAACAAATCAATGTGTCAGCCAATAAATGCAAAGGACTGAAATAAACCAGTCATAAGTAAATAAGTGAGCCGTATTTTATAATTATCATGTAAGATTCGCGGAATCTTTCTTGGTGCAAGGAAGAGACAGTAAGCAAGAGAATACCAAATACAATTGGTAAATATGAAATATTAATTGACGACCATCAAATTATTGTAAATTGCTTGCGTACGTTGACTAAAAAAAAAATTTTTTTATATGTTAAAGTGATTGTAAAAAGGTATTTAATTAATCGTATCAAATAATTTTTGGCTTTTCAAATTCTCACCAATTCGAATTAAACGATCATGACAACTATTTATAATTATTTTTTTTTTATAAGATCTTTTATTTCTTCATTACTTGATGGTAAAGCAGTACATCATCAGAGATCAACGGTAAAATTTCAAAAGTCAATAGTTCTTATGTTGGTGAAGTTTAAGGAGTAAAACAATTATTATTAGATGGCTTTGTAAAATTAATTAATAGATATAATAGTAATATTTTAAACATTGATTATTTATAATAATAATGTTTATGGGTAAATCCTGTTGATGATTTGATTTTGGATTTATAATAAATTCGGATTAGATTTTTTTTAAGACAAGTCAATTGATATTGTTTGCTGGCAATTATTCGAGTATAACTTTATTATTACGATCATTTGATTGGCAAATAAAATTAATCAATCATTATATTAATCATTTCCAGCTTCTACTTTTTCTTCTTCGTCGTCGTCTTCTTTTCTAAGAGAAGCTTAGCAATACGATCAAGATCACGTTATTCATCCCGTGTAATCCTTCGACAGCTATTTTTTATAATAAAAAAGAATAATTGTTTTTTAAAAATAATAAATTAATAAAAAATTCATCACTAATCTTAAATAAATAAATCTTTTTTTTAGGATCTTTCTCCAAAATTTTAATTACCTCCAAAGATTGAAGAACATTGCGAGCAACGGCTCCTGATGAATCTGACTGATGAGAGGAACGAGTACCTCTACGTTTGCGACCACATGAAGCTTTTTCAATGCACCAACACCAACACTGGAGCGTAAATAAATATGGCGAGCAACAGAAGCTAAATAATAATTCACAATTGAAATCCACTCATTTTAAGTTCAAGGATTAGAGCCTATCTAACCAAACATAAATTAATTAATAATGAATCTCTTTACCAGCTCTGATATAAAACCAATCCGGATCATAGGGTGCCAACTCTTTATACGAACCTGTTTTTACTAGATCTACCCATTTAGGTATTTCTAATTTTCCTGATTTTTTTTAAAAGTCTACATATACTTTTACAAATTCATGAGGACTAACATCCTTTACAGATGCACCACAATTAGTAGACATCTATCTATATCAAAATAATGAGAATAATAATTTTAAAATATTTTTAATTTCATCACTTCTGCTGATTGATTAAAATGAATGGAATCAGTTGAAAATTAAAAGAATGAGAAAACCAACTTTTATGTAGATAGGTATAATAAATATAAATATTTCAGTATAATCTGTTAAAAGAATTATGCTAATAAGCTCGCAATGGAAAATTTAAACCTTTGCTAGAATATTAGGGAAAAATACTTTGCGTTGATAAGTATACAATCTACCTTTCTTTAAACAAAGAACAAAATTTATCAACTTAAATTAATTTTTTTGACATCAACAGATATGAAAAAACGACATCTGTTGATATAAAGTACTTGGGATGATGATTATTATTCAAACCTTGATGGAAATGGTTTACCTTGTCCGAGTAATGATTATATCGGCAGATTTGCGAGGGATTCTTCAGAAATACGTGAGGTTTTACACGTGGTTTTACATCCTGTGTAAAACAGCAATGGTAATAATAACATAATATATTCTGTCCATACAAAAGGATATGAAAACTCTGGACTAGAACGGCAACTGACGTTAAATTCACTTGGAAATATTCAAAGGATAGTAAAAAAATACTACTTCAATGGTTTGTATTACAGAATGCCAAAGGTGCCAAAATAGATATCCAAAATAAAAAAACCAGGAAGAAAATTTTAAGAGAACGGAACAAATAGAATATAAATTCTCGCGCTTGGGTTGACACAATCTTGGTCATTATCATAATACATAATTTAATTTGATCACTTTTTGTTATCCTACAAGATAATCATTTTTGACGTCATGGGGGAAACTCACAGCCTATTTTATTATTTATTTTATTTATCGTATTACAAAAACATTAACTTTGTGGAAATGTACAAAAATAAAATATTAATCTATCAAAGCCATGTCCTATATTTTTTTTTTCAAAGTAAAATTTTATCACCAAGATCAGATCACAAATGAGGCTTTTACAAAGTAAAAAATTACGAGATTGTGACATAAATCGGGTACCGATTTTTTACATATTAATATATTTATCAGATTATGGCTTGCTTACAATTTCTGATTGGCGAAAGTAATAATAGTGCCAGCTTTTGTCAAATAACTAAAATCTCAATCATTGGAATGTTTCAATCAATTAAATAAATCTGAAATAATTTAATTTAATTCAAGAAAAAGTTACTGATTTTCTTCTTCTCATGTCAGTAAATGATGATACACTTAAAATTCCGAACTTCGTTTTTCATTAATTGTGAAAATTTTTGCATAATAACATCAATTAAATCACCTTCGCATTGCAAGAGTCACGCGTCGTGGCTAGCCGATTAAATTTTTTTTCTAGGTTTGAGCCACGAGTGAAACCTAGTCACGACTTGGTTGACTTGGAAATTTCTAGTCGCGACTACGGTTAGTCGACTAGCAACTACACATATATATAGAGCATTCAAAATTCCGATACGAGTAAAATAACTCAGTAGTGCCGGGACATCAAATTATGATTCGTCTATAAATGTCGCAGTCCGAAATTTAAAATTTTAAAAAATCTTTCTAATTAAGTAATTAGATCTCTTTTTTGGAAAGATTTCTGTATCATGAAAAATTTTTTACAATTTACACATTAACATAGACATATATAAAATGGCCTCACTTTGAAGCCTTATAACTCAAAAATTTTCTAATAAAAAGAAAAAATAAACCGATGGAAATGAAGCTTAGGTCTTTAGCTTTAATTCTATAGGTTTACTTTTTTCTTTTTCTTTTTTAATAAGGAGTTATAAGCTTTTAAAAGTCATGTGATAATCATTGACCATTATAGATGTCCTTTAAAACAACCTAGACAAATAATTATATACGTTATTTTAAACATTTATTATTAATTAAATAAAAATTTATATGGAAGTCGGTTTTACTCGATAAGTCCTTCACATGTGTCCGCCGCCCCTGCATGACAGACTTATTGAATCATGTGCATCACTATTAAATAAATATATATATTAATATTAAAAAAAACCGCATTTAACTTTTTAAAAATAGTATAATATATATATGTGTAATAAGTAAAAGTCATTTGTAAAAAATATTATGATGATGACTTACATATTACTGACTGGGTAAAATTTATTTATCAAACATCTCCCAATACTTGCTCATATTGCAATTGATTAGATTTGGTTGCCCATTTCAAGCCGTGCGGCTTTTATATTTTAACAAGGAGTGTTGAATTTACAAGCAACTTTTCAAAAAATTCCCATTTTTTTATATATTAATAATTAATTATATATATATTACATAATTTTGTTAAAAGCACGCAATTTTGATTTGTATCACAAACTTCTTGTAGCACCACAAAATCATTTCTTTTTCCCCATTTCAGAAGAAACTTTTGTGCGCGGGTGTATCACATTACACGTATCAAATAGGTTAAATCTGATATTGTAACGTGATATATACACCCTGATTGACTTTTGAGTATAGGACCTTCATGATAAATAAACATATTTATCATCAATCAACATTACCATTTAAATTTGGATATATATATCATTTAGAAGGAAATAACATCTACGGATGGATAACATCATATTTTTTTTTACCCTTTTAAGCAAATATCATTTTTCCTCTTACCCATTTTAGTATACAATCAAAATATCAAAAAATTAAAAGTTTTACCCATATAATAAATGGGGCATACTGCAACAAAACCAGACAAAGTGAACATTGGTATTACCAAAGATTCATGGATCAAAATTTAGTAATGTGATTATTAAAATCTTCCATTTGTTATCTTAAGTGATATATAGAATTGCCTCTATATAAAAATAGTTAATATGAAGCTCATTTACATCAGATCTACCATGGAACCTAAGAATTATAGCACCATTAGAAGTATTCTAAAAAAGGAGCAAGGTGAGAAAATTGCTCCTTACATTTTCAAAATAAATGATACTCAGACATTGGAAGCTTATCTAAGAAAAGAAAGGATTACTTATGAAATTTACCAAGAAGAAAGAAAAATAATAAATATTCGAAAAAGAAAACAAAATGAAAGTGTGCTATTACTATACATGAAGTCGAAACTATTTCAACCAGTTGCAAATCTGGTCGAAATAGGGTCGAAATAAGGTCGAAACTGATTTTTACTATGTAGTTGCCTCAAGTCGAAACATTTTGACTTTGGGGTTTTAATTTCGACTTCATGTATAGCTATTACATAACAAAAAGCAGAAACCCTTAGAAGGAAAATAATTTTATTATTACAATTTTTTTTACTGACTATTACTACAAAGAAAATTCTCCTTTATGCAAATGTAATTAATGATCATCATATTACATTGCTTATCAATAAAAAAACATTTTTTGAGTTTTGAACAAATGTTTTATAAGTCTTTGTTTTTCTCTCATTGACATTGAAACAAGGTAAATAATCCTGCCTTGTATTGGAACATTATAAAAACATTACCAATTCACTTAATTTTCAGGTAAAAAAATTCAAATAACAAATCCTTCAAATAATCCTTAATTTAAAAAACAATCAAACAATCAATAAATATTTGCACAGTATTTTCATCTATAAAATGGTCTTGGGCAAGTAATATCTTTTGTATTCATCTTTCACAAATGGGCGAATATTCTGGTAAAGATTCTTATCTTTTGTGATCCAAAGGGGGTGGTGTTAACACTAAAATAGATAAAGCTCTAATTTCTTCAAAAATATCTGCTTTCTTGGTTTTCAATAAATTGAATTCAACAAAAGGTCCATTAGCAGTTTCCTGAGCTTTGACTATACCAAGATTAGATGTTTCAAAAAGAAAATGTTGATATTTTTGTATACTTGGTAATTTCTTGAAATAAATTCCCAAAATTGCTTTAATATCTAAATATTGAAAACCTTTTCCACCTTCATAACATTGAGCTCTACTCAATCCTGCTGGACTAGACTTTTTTACCACCTCAACCACATGATCCAAACAATCTACTCTTGTTCTTCTGTAGAGTTTTTTAATCAACCCAAAATTGCCATCACATTTAAATTTAGTGTGTCCAGCAATCATGAAGTTCAATTCAACACTTTCATAATAACCACAAATTACCAAATATAAATAAAACCAAATAGTGGTGTTATTTTATTTTGTCCACCTGCATTATCACAAGTAATCTTTAAATGTTTTTCACCTTTATTCAATTTCTTAATTCCATCAAAAATCATACTAAGAGTGCCATTAGGACCTTTTCCTATAATTTCATCTTCATTAAGAACATAATTAATTTGCTCCCTTACTGCTTCATCTTGAATACCAAATAAATGAACTTTGCTGATAATTTTCCTTAGTCTATGCCACTATGAAGGTTTGCACCAAAATTTTTTTTGTTTATATTAATATAACTTTACAATTAAAAAGTCTGTTTGTTTTCCTAAATAATTAAAAAATAGGTTATTTATATTGGAAAGATCTACATTAATGTGCATTACCACCACATTTTTTACGACCTGATCTTTTTTTTTTTTTGATAAATTTTTTTAACTTTTTCATTTAAAAAATGAATAATAATAATTATCCACCACCATTAACATCAACATTAACATCAACATCAACATCAACATCAACATCAACAGAACGTATAAAAACCAAAGCACCATTATGGAATACCCGAGAATTTTATTTTTATTATTTAATAGTTGCAACTTCACTATTTTATATGGCCAAGGTGACAGTTGATATAAGTCAAGGTAGGTTAAATTCGAAGAATCTAGTATAAATATTGAATTAGTATTATTATTAATTCAATTGCATTTTGAATCTTAGATAATCATCCAAATTATATATACTATTCCAAAAGATTGAGTGACGGCTGGATATTTGGAAGAAAAGTTGCAAGTATATTAAAATTGATTAATTTTGGATGTATTAATTTTTTGTCTGTATATTTTCTAATGTATTTGTGCATATACTTTTCCATTTGTTTATATAGGATAATAGTGATGTACAATTCGCTTCATTTCGTAATAATTATATGCCATTATTATTTGCTTTAACAACATATATTTTAACTAGTTATTTATACAAAAGATTTTCTGCATCATCTTCATCAGCAAAACTTCCATCACAATTTTTATCCAGAATCTATTTCTCTCTAACATTTTCATTGATATTTCTTTATGTACTATTTGGTAATAGTCTTATTAAGATATTAATTATATTAACTTTAAGTTACCTGATATCAATGATTTTTAAAGGTTCAAAATTAAATCCTGTGATAACTTGGATATTTAATTTAACAATATTATTTTTAAACGAAAATTATGATGGTTATAGATTCGAAATGTTGGATGAAAGACTTGGATTTTTAGTAAGTTAAATTATTGTTACTCCAGGTTGAATTTTGATTTTTTTCTAATTTTTTTTTTTAAAAGGATTTAAATAAAGGTTTATTACCGAGATGGAATATTACATTTAATTTTTCAATGTTAAGAATTATATCTTATAATATGGATTATTATTGGTCATTTCATTCTTCTAATGATACAAGAGAGGTAATTTTGGGAGAACCCAATGTAAATGTTATATATATATAAATATATGAAGATTACTCATGACAACTATTAATTAATAATTAAGATAATTTATTTCAAATACATTAGAAAATTGATAAAAATAGTTCATTGTTATCAGATAAAAGTAGAATCATAAATCCTTGCTTCAAAGAAGATTACAACTATATTTATTATTTATCGTATATATTATACACACCTTTATATCTTGCTGGGCCTATTATTACTTATAATGATTTTGTTTCTCAAGTAAGTTTAATTTTAAAAAAATTTTGTTAAATCATCATACATTTTTCAACAAAATATATAAATATAAAATTTATATTTACACTTAGTTTAGATATCCAAAGGAGCAAAATTTTAAATCTATAATATCATATGGATTAAGATTATTTTCAGCCATTATTTTGATGGAATTTATGTTGCATTATATGTATGTAGTAGCAATAAGTAAGTCTGGTGTATATGAGGGCTATACTCCATTTGAATTAGCCATGATTGGAGCATTCAATTTAAAATTGATTTGGTTAAAGGTAAATCAATTATTTGTTAATTTGTTTGATTGTTTTAATTTTTTCGTTGATCTGCAAATTTAATACTTTTTTTAAAAATAAAAGCTTTTGATTATTTGGAGATTCTTCAGATTTTGGGCAATGGTGGATGGTATTGACACGCAAGAAAATATGTTAAGATGTATGTTTAATAATTATTCTACTCAGGGATTTTGGCGTAGTTGGCACAGAAGTTATTATCGTTGGATTATTAGGTATTTAAACATATATCGATATGCATACATGTATATATTTATGTGAATAAGCATACAAATGCCATTTAAATAATAATGAAGATGATTTAATTATTAGATATATTTATATACCACTTGGAGGAACTAAATATGCTATATATAATATATTAGTGGTGTTCACATTTGTAGCAATATGGCATGATATCACTTTATCGTTATTAGCATGGGGTTGGCTAATTTGGTTATTTATTTTACCTGAAGCTATTGCTACAAAAGTATTTTCAGGCAAAGGGGTATGTATAAAAAAGTCAAAATCATAATAATAATAATAGTAGTAGTAGTAGTAGTAGTAGTAGTAGTAGTAGTAGTAGTAATAATAATAATATAATTAATCATTATTATTTTACAAATTCTTAGTGGACAAATTGGCAATATTTTAGACATTTATGTGCTATTGGATGTGTACTAAATTTATTAACCATGTGGGCAGCAAATTTAGTTGGATTTGCTGTTGGTTTAGATGGAATGAAATTTTTATTATCAGAGATATTTCTTACAACGGATGGTAAATTTCTTAAAATATTTATTTACAAATATATTCATTTCTCATTTCTTCAATCTCGTATAAAAAAATTTTTTTTGACTTTTTTCTTTCAATTATAAAGGTTTAATAGCGCTTGGATTAAGTTGTATTGCAATTTTTTGTGCCGTCCAAATAATGTTTGAAGTTAGAGAAGAGGAAAAAAGAAAAGGAATAAATTCTGATAATAGATACTAAATATACTTTTGTGGATTTAATTAATGTGGGAAAGAAAACGTTATTATTATTATCATTATTATTACTATTATAATTCTTAATGTAAGTTACTGAGCAAAGCTAAGATTAGTAATTAGTAAAGCTCATTAAAACAACTCCTTTGAGTTGACACAATAGATATAATTATTTAATTTTTAAAATAAAAAACAACTTCAATATTTATCATAATCGACTATTGCGAATTTTTCAGGGTCTAGTACTAGTACTAGTGATAGTTATTCCAAAAAAGATGCTATTGAAAAATACATTCAATTAAAATGTGCCAAATAAATAAAACGTAAACTTGAGATAAAAGCCATATTAAGTTTTTAGATTAGGATAATTTTTTATTATTACTTTTTAATTGGAATCTTATAATAATGATAACTTCTCCACTACCTATCTATTTCCCTAATATTGATTGTCTTTGTCTTTATATATTTCGATTTCTAGTTTGCGCGGCATAATCAATTTGACAAGTGGAACATCACATCATATAATGAAGTTGCTGAATGAGTATTTCGAAGCTTTATAGCAGTGCAGTCACACTTGAATGAAATGCATGATAAATATGATAAGTCGATATACTCAACAGCATCATGTACTTTGACACTAATTATCTTGTCTTCGATAATTCTACAAATCTAGTCTGTTTGGAAACATCATACACAAATACGTAGAACGATTTCATCAGTCATATACATCCCCAATAGTCACGTTTCTGCCTCACAATTAACCAAACGATTTCCAATATTCTTCTTTATTAATACATTTATATGCTTTATAAAAGATTAATAAATAATACTAAGACCATACAATATATAATATCTTCCTCTTGAGTATCTCTACTCCATTTCTCTTCATAGTAACTTGTTATATTGATATAAATTAGGATGTTTTGGAAAATTGTGATTGAAATGGACATATAATTAATAATTACTAACTGAATTCCCGGTTTCTAACTTACGTTTTGCTAGATTAATTTTTACTACATATTTCCATGACAATTGAAATTTTGTTGCGAGTGTAGCCATTCTATTCTTTGGGAACTGGAAAAAAAATCTAATATTCATTGAATATTTGATCAATGAACTTATTGATTAATTCCATTCGTTTATAAATACAGAAGAGGCTTCAGTCACTAAATACAAGAAGAAAGTAATAATAGAATAACAAGCAAAAAAATTCTACTGCTGCTCATATTTTGAAGAAAGTAAAAGTAAAGAGATATTTTAAGAAATCAAGTTGGATATGAAAGAAACAAGGGTCACAAAATTGTAAAAGAGCTACAGTCAACAGCGGATGAACGGGGCACATAAAAATAGTCCGCTGTGCTGTGACAAGGTTTGGCTGTACTTGCAAAACTAATGTGCCTGACATTGTAATGTTGTAATATGTAGTGATGAATCTACACACTTGTTATGTGACTATGGATAACAAAAGATGAATAATTTAAAATTTTAGTTATTTATCAATGTTAACCATATTATGAATATCCGATATTAAATTTTATTTGATTGAATGAGTAATAAAATTAAATTGTATCACGAAACATTTTTCTTTATATATTTATAACACTATGTAAAGCCATAATAAATATCCCGCTGAGAACCATAACTTTTATTAAATTTGTTAAATGTATTAAAAAATAAGTGTTTTATGACAAAGGTTTAATTGACGATCTTTGTATATATAAAGTTTTCCCGAAGAAAAATTTATATTAATAATATTAATATTAAATGAGAGTGGTTACATCACAAAGTTGCTATATATATATATATTTGTGGCCACTGAATTAGAGATGTTAATCGATTAATTTTTCGTAATCGATTTTCGATTTGTAATCGATTTTTACATCGCAAATAGTTGCATAAACAGGCACGCCGGTGACTGCAATGGCGGGCAGCAGCTTGATCTTGCGTGGAAAAAAATGTTACAAGTACTCCAAGCCACTTCAGCTCCAAGTTCAATTAAAACCGCAGTTTAAATTGCTATATGGAGACACCCTGCTATACGTGCACCCTTTAAAGGTTTAGAAGGTCCATATTTTTTACGTAAATGCATAAGTCCAGGCATTTCATTTTCTGCTATATAAATTTCTTTACGACCCCAACTAGCGAGGGAAACATCAGCTAATTCATAAAATCATATACAATGATTCATTATTCAAATTAAAATATTATGATTTAAAAATCATTACTATTATCTTATTTTTCACTCACCAACTTTATAACTCATGATAATAATTATTATAATAAATGTTAAATAATTCTGATTTATTCAATTTATTTTTTATTTTTTTATAAGAAAAATTTTTTTATCATTGATCGATTGCTTAAATATAAAAATTATTTTGATAATATTATGATTTCATCTCCTGATATAAAATCATAATATGATAATTGTCTCAAATCATCATTCATTTCAAATTTTGATATTGAAGTGCCTTTTACAGTCTAGTTTAAATACAATTTTTAATAAATTTTAAGTATTATATTTAAATAATAAATAAATAATAAATAAAATAAAATAACACCTCATCTTTAATAATTGCATATAATCTTTGTTGTGATGCTGGTATTCCAAATGATTTTTGAAATATATTTTTTAAATTTCTCAAAGTTAAAGTTCCTAATAAGATTATAAAACTTAAATTGAATTAGAAATCATTATCTCTATTCACAATAATTATTATAAAAAAAAAATACCTAAAAGTTTTTTTGATATTATTTTTATTGGCTCTTCATCAAGAGATTTTCTATGGGTAATAGTCAAAGCTATAAAAAAAATTTTTTTATGATCAAAATATTTTGATCCATGAATTGTAATTAATTAATTAGCGTTTAGCGATAATGACAATGATAATGATAATGAATATACAGACTTATTAATCTATCTTTCAACATGCTACTAGTTGCTTTTGAACTTCTATCATCAAAAGTAGGTTCGCCATGAATTTCACATAATTCTTTAAATCTAGGATGGTGTTTCTCTATTTCATCAGATGATTTCAAATCCTTGATGCATAATCTCAAATAATATCTTTCAGTATCAATTCTATCGCTAGATGATATCTATACATAAGATTTAATGTTGTTTAGCAAATTGAAAAGATATTTTAATAATGATTAATGATTATAATTACCATACTTCCATTCATCATTTTTAATCCTTTAATTCTACCAACAATTAGAATGTATGCTTCATCGGCTTTTATACCTATATTATAGATACAAAAATAAGTGTTGTTGATTTGTAAGGCGATTAAAATATAATCATAAAAATCATCAATATGTTAAAATTCATTAAATTCATTACTATCAAAAAGTGGATTTTTTTTAATTCTTAACTCTTCTAATGAGGGAAACCTATTAAGTTCATTAACATTTTGCCAATCATTGATTTTATTTTCGCTAACATTTAAATATTTTAATTTTGGAAACTCTTGATTATCAACTCCTTTAGGATAATAAATATTGTTTATTAAATTATTACTAATAAAAAGTGTTTCCAACCTATGATAAAAGATTATTATTGGTAAATAATTATATATATATATATAAATAGATAATAATAATTAATTAGTTACTGTGGTAATCCTGAAAATCTAGCAATTTCATCCCAACTATCAATAATATTAGATTCAAGATTTAGTGTTTTTAATTTGGAAAAACCTTTTATCTTGCTTTTTTTTATCTGGTTTTCCTTTTCACCATCAATATCTCCAAAATTTTTAATATTGTTAAAACCTAATTGTAAATTTTCCAAATTCAAAAGACATGGTTCAAGTAGTTCAATCTATAAAGAAGAAAAATCATAAGAATTTCGAGTATAATTTGCATTTTAACTGATTAGTTAATTAGTATGAAATAAAACCTGTTTCCATTCAATCCTAGTATAATTCAAAGATAAATTTTTTAAATTTGTAAATGAAATTTTAAAATCAGGAACCACTTTTAACCCTTGAAATCTATTGTAACTAAAATCAAATAAAAAAAATTAGTCAAATTATTAATGAAATTGATCAATAGGAGAAGATAAGCGAGCTTACTTTAATCTTAAAACCTGCAGTTTTTTTAATTGATCACAAATTCGAGCAACAGTTTCCCAATCAGATATTAGATTTTTTGACAAATTCAAGTCAATTATATCTAAAGAACTTTATACTTAATTACCAATATTAAATTATTTCATTTGTTTGTAAAATTTTTTAATATATATATTACTTGGACAAGTCGTTTCGATTTCTCCAGGCTTTCCTGCATTTGAAATTCGTTCAAAAGATAAACCTACTTCTGTCAATCTATCCAATTGCCTATAATTAATAATATATATAGTATATATGTAAGTAGTTTGTTAATAAATAAGAATTATTGTTCACTATTATTAGTAATTAAATTAAAATTATTTAATTATTAAACCTTTGTTTTCTACGAATCTTTTCCCATCCTATAGCCTCAACCTCTATTTTTGTATTACCGGCCCAATAAATTGTATCCAAATCTTTTTGTGCATCATATGATTCACCATCACCACCATCGTCACCACCACCATTATTACTATTAATGTTATTATCATTAGAATCTTTTTTAACCATTGATGATGATGATGATGATAATTCTAAGTCAATGTATTTTAAAATCATGGCTGAAAGAAAACTACGACCAAAATGTATTTTTGGAGAAGGCCTAATAAAAGATCCACTATTTGGAACACTGTTTTATTTAAAATAATCAATCAATCAATAAATCAATTAATGTAATCGTTTTTTCTCTCTCCAATACATAAAAGCAATAATAACTATGTAGTATAACTAACCTACACGTGAAATATCTTACACCATCATGTAAACCATCATGTTTGCCTCTTGAAATATTGTCCCATTCAACACCATACCATATACCTTTTGTAGGTGGGACAGGGCCAACATAACGAATTGTTGCTAATTGATCTTCAGATTGAATTCTTTTGTTTATAACATCCCTTGGAATATCGTCATATTTTTGCTCATCACTAGACATTTTTTCAATGTAACAATAAAATTTTAAATCATTGCTACTAATTCTGATATCTCACTCGCAGATCAAAACATATTGGGACTTGTAATACAGTGCAGATCGTCTATAAAAAAAATTCAAACTACAGTCAACAGTCTCAAGCTTGGGACTTAGAGATAAGTGTACCTTTATGTTCTATACTGCATGGCCTTTCCCTAGACCCATTCATATAAAATTATCCTCTCTAAATGCACCTCATGACTTTCACGTGACCATACTGTAATATAAAATTTAAAATTTAGTAATTCCCGTGTTACTAAGGTTGCTTGCCGAAATTCCTCCAGAAATCAATCAGCGGGGTTTCGGCAGGTTACACATTAATTGTTTATTAGAGTTTCGGCAGAGTTTCGCATTTTGAGATTTCGCCATTTCGGCATAGTTTCAACAGGATTTTTGATAAGATTTAATATAGTTTTGCCATGGTTTCAGTAATTACTAAGGAGGTTTCGCCCACAACCTTACGTGTTACATGCAAATAATATAATAATGATGATGATTAAAACGTAGTATAGATGCTGGTCGCAATTCTTGGTGATGGTTGCAACCATATTTGCGACATATAAAAATGGTTTGCGACACCTGGTTGCAACCACCTTTGCGACCACTTTGGTTTCCTTTTTTGGATTGCGACATGGAACACGTAGTAAAATAATAATTCAAGCAACAAGCAAATAAAGAATTCTTTCTTTTTTAATAGATGTAGAGAATTATTATAATAACAGAATAACAGAATAAGAGAGTAAGAATCCAGGCAACAATACTCTTATCTTTTTTTAGTTGGAATTATCATATATAAAGGTAGAGGAAAAGACATAACAGATAAAATTAAGGAGTTTTAATAACTAAAGTCTAATTACACTTATTACTTTAAAAATAAAAAACATTCAGTTATCATATCAATCTTCTAATTCATAAAATATTATTAATAAATTAAATTAACATTATACTTAATTATTAAATCATTGTTCACTGTCATTGTTTTTATATCATTAAAAAATTATTCATATTCTTTTATAACTTCCAAATAAAATGTTTTCAAGTAAAGCGACTTTATCTGATACCCAAAAATATGAATTTGGTTTATTTGCTGCAAATAATAAATTGATCAAAAAAGAATATATATTAAATGGATTGAACAAAAATGGGGGCTATAGTTCATGAATCAACAATATCCTCAATCTTTTTTATATTGTGAAACTTATTTTAATTCGTAATCTGTGAAACCTCTGCAAAATTTTGCAGATCACTAATTAAAATTTTCTAGACTCCAACTTTCACCCCCAACGTAACCACCCTTTATGTTGATATAAACTAAAATTGTACTTTTAACACATGATATGAATCTCGAAGTTTAAATATACAAATTTTCAAAGGGACTTTCTTATAAAATATTTTATGTTTATATGTAGGAATTGCTGGATTCCTGTCTAAAATTACTATATAAAATTTAAAGGTTTGAGTTAGAGGATACAGCTTTTAATGGATTTAATAAAACAGCAAATATAATTTATTCAGATATATGACCATTTGTTATTATAATTTGTCATCAGAAATGGATATAATAGATATATTACATTGACCTGTTGATAATTATTTATACTTTTTAGCAGAAACAGCCAAGCATTGTAGTTGTCCAAGTTTAATGATATTTTTACTAATTTATTGATTTATACTTTACTATTTCAGGAATAATTAATAAGTGCTTTTATATATAGTGCAGGACACCTAGTCCCACAACTTTTTATTGGTCTTGTATATTCTTTAGTATACCAGAAATGGAAATGTAACACACAAAAACAAAACATGATTTTGAAGCTAAGACCTTTCTCCACAAAGCTACGATTTCATTTTGTTGATATGTCACATTACCATGGAGAGATCAAGCCTCAAAGTTGCACAAGTTTACTATGTTAAGCCCAAAACTGTCGCGTTACACGCGATTTATATATATATAAAAATGAACAAATTGAAACAAAATAAAAGTTTTTGAATTTTTAGTTGATGATCACATCCATATTAGGTAACCCAATGTTTATTCTTATTGCCGATTTTACTATTTATGGAATGACTAGGAAATATCACATGACAAAACAATTTTTATTGCATTTTTGATTGGAAATTTTTTCCCAAAATTCGTCGTCGTGGCGCAGTAAGTTGCGGGATTAGGTGTCCTGCACTGTACAATTGACAAATCAATAATAAAGTAATACTTCTCTTATTTTTATGTTTTACAAATCACATAAGCCACATAAATATTTGATATGTCCAAGCTTTTTTACAAGATCTTGAACTTAGGCGAATGAATAAATTAACAAATGAGAGCCAAGTGAGTGTGTAGCATGCTCAACCTTCAACTATAAATTACCAATCTAACTTTATCATTGGATAAATTGTGAATTAAAAAATTAATAATAATACATTGCAAATATATAAAAATAGATATAGATAATAGAAGCCTGCATGAATAACTACTTGAATATATCACCATTCCAAAAAAGTTTCTTACAAAATTGTTTACTCATGTAAAGAGTTTGTTGTTGATGTTAAAAACTAGTAATGTTTCATGCCAAGGTAGTCTCATTTCTATTTATTACTATATATATATATTATATATATAGTATATGGGGCATGCTGCAACAAAACCAGACAAAGTGAACATTGGTGTTACTAAGGATTTCAGGGATCAAAATTTGTAATGTGATTATAATTTGTTATCTTAAGTGATATATAGAACTACTCTTATGTAAAAATAGTTAATATGAAACTTATTTACATCAGATCTACCATGGAACCTAAGAATTACAGCACTATTAGAAGTATTCTAAAAAAAGAACATGGTGAAAAAATTGCTCCTTACATTTTCAAAATAAATGATACTCAGACACTGGAAACTTATCTAAGAAAAGAAAGAATTACTTATGAAGAAAGGAAAATAATATGCAATAAATGAACCTTAACATCAGCTCATGATGAACCAAGAAAGAAAAGAAGACTGGCAGAATAAACAATCAAATCATTATTAATCATCATCTTCATCATCCTCTTCTTCTAGTTCAGTTGGGAGTTTCATCATTGAGCAAGGAGTTTTCTTTTTCAAATCGCTCAACCTAAACTAGCTAAAAGAAGGAGTAATGCTCCTCCTGCGGCTCAAGCAGAAGGATTATTTCTCCTTCAGAAATCTGGTTTAGGAACACTGGTTTCTTTTCCTTGTTGAGCAAAGTGATGGTTCACTCCACCTAATTCTTCCGCATAATATTTAATAATTCCAGCTTCAGTGAATTCAGTTCCATTCCCATATTTAGTCAAGTCTAAGCCTAGTTTTTGCTCATTTTTAGCCATAGTCATTTGGTCTTCCATTTCTTTTTTCTTAGCACTATCATGCTTAATTTGGTAAGTAGCTGAAAATCCAATTACATAGTGGGGAGATAAAGTAAAGAAATAATCTGTTTTTTGGTAATCATCTGTGGTGTCAACAGGGAAAGTTGGCACTCCTTGCTTATCTTTAAAATATTCTTTCAGTTCATTGAAAAAAGTAGTTTTATCTTCTAAATTGAGCAGAATATCAGCAATTTTTTTTAGTTCTAATTCATCTTTTTTAAAGAGCTTTTTATCACCATAATTTTTTCATTCTTGAACTGAAGAAGTAGTAATATCAGCATCAATCTTGAAAACTGACCGAAGATTTTCACTTCTTATTCTGGTTCAGTTAAGTAATTGTTAATCGCTAATAATTCTGTTTCTTCTTCTGGACTAAGACCAATGGTTTGCTGAGCATTATTTAACTCACTTTTAGTAAATCAAAATAAGTTATAATGCTTTTTGAGGTTAGGTTTCTTCCTTCTTTTTTTTCTCAATTATTTAGTCTTTCTTGAAAACTAGTACCTAAACCTTGTCAAGTGCCATAAGTAGGAAGTTGAGCATTGCGAACAGTCTCTAATTGTTCTACTTTAGTGAGATATCCTTTTTCAGTAGCCGTAAGGGGAGTTTCTAATTTGCCCTCCTTTTCTAAATCAGTTAAGAAGTAAATCAAAGTTCTAATAGCAATTGTTTCTTGATAAGTGATAATGTTGGTATCACTGAAATTAGTTAATTTATCACCTAAATTTTTAAGTTGAGTTCGTAAATGATCAATCCTTCCAGTTTCGAGGGCTTTGATTTGATTTTGGATTTGGATTAGTTTTTGTTCTTTGTCAG
>CAUDNR010001280.1:22743-42178 GCA_958430865.1 Entrophospora sp. SA101 | reverse complement strand
TAATGTAAACCATCTCTAAAATGTTGACAAGTATCACATAAGTCAGTCCTGGGACTCATAATTTGAATTTCTGGTGTTAATTGATGTCATAACTTCCTGAAGGCATCATATTTTAAGGATTTCAAATTACTATCTTCCTCCAGACCAGCTAGAAAATCTCTATACACTGATTTGTAACTCATTTCAGCTGGTAAGAATACAATTGATTGGGTTATTCTATTGATACTTCTTCCTGGACTTGGCAATCCATGAACTTCTGCATAATTTTCCAGAAAATTCTTTACTACCTCAACAACATTTTTGTCAATCACCATTTTAGTTTTCCATTGAGGCATTCTTTTAATATTGCCATGAACTCTTGCTAGAAGACCATTGTTTATCAGATGGCTTCTAATATTTTCAAAGTAAGTTCTACCAATTCCCAACATATTGAGATAAGTTTCTTGACAAAGAGGTGTATTGTGATCCCAATGATAGAAAGTTCTTTTATTAGATCTGGTTTTCTTCTTAAGGCGTCTACTACTGCTTATTGACCCACCATCCATTGCCTTAAGTTGGGCCATTAAAAATATGTCTTGTTCTACTTTAGAAAGGGCTTGAAATGATTCTCTTAATTCTGCAAATTGTTCCTTGGGAATTCTTGAAGAGCAACCACAATTGCAACCTTTTTCTAAAAAATCAATAGCTTTTTGATATTCATTAGAACCATTATGATTATTATTTACATTACTTTTCATATACACTTATCCCTATATATATAATTTTATGTTCACTTTGTAGGTTTTTGTTTATTTTAAAATTGAAGAGGTTTTAAATTGGTCCTGTGGTGACAAGCAAAGTAGGCAGACAGAAGTATTTTCAAGCATAGATTCAATAATTGATATAAAAGAGAATAAAAATCCTCAATTGGTTCCATGAAAAATAATTATGTCAAGATTAAATTATCTATTATTTATTACATACTAAAAATGGATAAGATAGACCTGAGGTTTATTGATCAACTAAATAAATAAGAGATTATTGTTATATATATTATTTAATAAAGGATATGGAAAATCAAATCTTTTTGAAACTATTTAGTTATCAGTTAGTGTTCCATGTCGCAATCCAAAAAAGGAAACAAAATGGTTGTAAAGGTGGTTGCAACCAGTGGTTGCAATTGTTTTTATATGACGCAAAGATGGTAGCAACCATCATCAAAAGTTGCAGCCGGTATCCTTATTATCAGTTGAGCTATTTGAAAAAAAACAATGCATATTAAACTTCACTGAAATCTTTTTTAACAAACAAAAAAAAAGTGCATACACAATTTTACGATGATCACCCTCCAAAAAATCACACAAAAATCAAATTTTATTGGCTTGAAGATCTTTTACAAAAACACATAATTTATAATTTATATATATATACAACTTTAAACAATTACTATTAATAAAAAATTTTATTTTTCAAATTGTCAAATATTAAAATTGTTTTAGGATGGTCAACATCCAATGTAGTTAATTGAATATGAATATAAAATGTATGCATAAAATCATAATAAATAGTTTCTTTTGCAATCCCAATCATTTTTCCTCTTTGCATTGGGTGGGTAATTAACCAAATATGAAGAAGAATGCACTTCAAAAATTATAAATGCTACAATTATGAATACATGTGTTTTTTTCCTACCAAAAAAATGTAGATTTCCCATCTAATATTAACACATTCACATCATTTTGAATGATATCAATTATTCATATGCCTATATATCCCTTCCACATATAAATTGAATTTTACATCATGATCAACCTTTAATGTTATTAAATATGCAATGAAGTATACCTATTATTTATATTAGTTGTAATACACCTTATTATCTATCTAATTTTGATTTTCTTTGAGGATTCTCTGTTATCTTTGAAATAAAAAAAAAAAAATAGAATTGAGATATTTTTCCTTATATTTTTTAATAATAGTTGTATATATATACAGTATAAATAAATATATTGCTTCTTTACCTGCTTATTATGTCTATATATTAGTTTTTCTTTGAGGATTCTCTGTCATCCTTGAAATAATAAAAAATAGTTATATATATATATATATATATTATTTTATAATCCAGTTTTGTTTTGTTTTTCTTTGAGAATTGTCATCTTTGAAATAATAATAAAAATAATTTTTAATAATAGTTATATATATATATGTATATAATATATATTATTTTATAATTCAGTTTTTCTTTGAGAATTGTCATCTTTGAAATAATAATAAAAATAATTTTTTAATAATAGTTACTGTATATATATATGTATATAATATATATTATTTTATAACCCAGTTTTGTTTTGTTTTTCTTTGAGAATTGTCATCTTTGAAATAATAAAAAAATAATTTTTTAATAATAGTTATATATATATGTATATAATATATATTATTTTATAATCCAGTTTTGTTTTTCTTTGAGAATTGTCATCTTTGAAATAATGAAAAAAAATAGTTGTTTTAATAATAGTTTATATATATGTGTGCAAATATGTGTATGTTATATATATTATTTCTTTACCTGTCTATATATTAGTTTATAATCTAGTTTGTTTTTCTTTGAGAATTACCTTTCAAGATTAATAAATATTTTTTTTATTTTTTGTATAAAATTATGTTTATAAAATTGAAAAAATTCGGTACATATTGAAATCCTTCAAAATCAATGATCTCCCTTGATCTTTTTGTCCAAGCCTTTTAACTAACGAAAAGTATATTCAAGCAAAACATCATCATTTTACAAGTAGTTTTTAATCATCCGTGTTATAACCAGCCTTTTCTATTTTAAAACAATTGAAATTATGCTATTGCACAGCATAAAAAAGATCTGCATTCAATTTTGTCACTATGTGATAAATGAATGTCCATTATGCTAGGTGGTGGTGGAATTTCCCTTATGAATTCATCAGATTCTTTATATGATTTAAGAAGTGAGACATGAAACACTGGATGAATTTTTAAATTTGTTGGTAATTCTAATTTATATGCTGTTTTTGATATTTCTGATATCATTTTATATGGACCAATATATTTAGGATTAAGTTTTCTTGTAGGTCTTTCTTTATTTACAGGCACATTAATATTTTGTGTGGATAATAAGACTTTATCACCTATTTTATATTCTACATGGCGTCGATGTTGATTTGAATATTTAATTTGCCTTTCTTGTGCTAATATTAATGAATCTCTTGCTATTTTCATCATCCGGAAAATATAAAAAAATTTTACACATGTCAATTGTAAGTTTAATAATAAAAAAGTGTAAAACTTACGTCGGCACTGTAAGATTTACACAATATTACGTCGGCATCGTAAGATTTATGCAAGTTTACGCTAAATTAATTTCCTGATGATCATATTGTTCCAATGATCAAGGAATTCATTAGCAGTGGCAACTCTAGTGGAATTATTTAACGAAATTGTCACAGGGGTATTTGGATGATATCCACAATCAAGTTCAAATGGTGTGAAACCTGTGGAGATATTTTTTGAATTATTGTATGCAAATTCTGCTGCAGGTAAGTATTAATCCCATTGGTCTTGATTGTATGTTGCATAAATTCTTAACAATTCTTCTAATGTATGATTCATCCATTCAGTTTGACCATCTGTTTGAGGATGAAAAGCTGTGGACATTGACAACTTAGTACCTAATTGTTGAAAAAGCGCTTTCCAGAAATTGCTGGTAAATTTTGAATCTCGGTCTGAAATGATTACTTTGGGTAATCCATGATTTTTAAAAATTACTGAAAAGAAAATTTTTGCAACCTCTGGAGCAGTAATAGTTGTGTTAGTTGCACAGAAATGTGCTCGCTTGGTTAATTTATCAACAAATACTACAATTGCATCTTTTCCTTGGCGTGTTAATGGGAGTTGAACAATAAAATCCATAGCGACTTGTTCCCATCTCAGATTTGGTATAGATAAAGGTTGTAACAGTCCTGCAGGCATTTGATTACTACTCTTGCTTCGTTGGCATTCATCACAGGTAATTATATATTTACGTACATCTTTACTCATTTTTGGCCAATAAAAATTTCTCATAAGTGATTCACATGTTTTATCAATTCCAAGGTGACCAGCAATCTCAACATCATGATGTTCCTTTAGAATTTTTGTTCGTAAGGCTTTGTCGGCTGGGACTGCTAGTCTTTTTCCATCTATTAAGTATATTTTACCATTTTGAAGCTCAAAATATTTAGCTCTTGCTTGTTGCTTCGCATCACTATTTTCTGAATTATTTAAAATATTCCAGATAAGACCAAAATACTTATCATTTAAATAAGCTTCTTTCCAATTAACATGATTGTCCAATTGTGTAGAGATAATTGAAACATTAGCAAGATGAGATAAGCAAGAGAGAGCATCAGCAACTACATTAGTCTTGCCTGGGTGATATTTTACTTCAAAATCTATTGATTGCAACAACTCTAACCATCTGGCTTGTCTTCGTGAGAGGTTTGCTTGAGATTTAATGAATTCAAGAGATGCATGATCAGTCATGACTGTAAATTTTTGTCCTTCCAGGTAAGTACGCCACAATTTTATAGCATGAACAATAGCTAACAGTTCCTTTTCATGTGTAGGGTAATTTTGTTCAGCATTAGACAATTTACGAGACTCATATGCAACTGGTTGTTCACCCTTCCCTTGATTTTGACTTAACACTGCACCTATTGCAAAATCAGAAGCATCTGTTGTTAGAATAAAAGGCTTTGTAGGGTCTGGTATAAGCAAGACTGGAGCAGATGTCAACTGGTGTTTGAGTTGATCAAAAGCTTGTTGTTCTTTATCACCCCATTTAAATGATGATTCTTTTTGTAATAAATTGGTAAGAGGCGCAGCTACTGCAGAGAATCCTTTAACAAATTTTTGATAATAACTTGCTAAACCTAAAAAAGATCTAACATCAGAAACATTTTTAAGTGTAGGCCAATTTTTAATGATATCAATTTTTCGAGTGTCTACTGCTATTCCTTCCGATGAAATATAATGACCAAGGTATTCAACTTTCTTTTTAAAGAATTCACACTTATTAATCTTTGCATACAATTGATGCTTTCTAAGAATTCCCAAAACTAATCTAATATGTTGAAGATGTTCCCTTTTTGTATGACTATAGATTAAAATAACATCAAGATAAATGATAACAAACTGATCTAAATATTGTTTAAAAATATCATTCATGAGGGTCATGAATGTTGCAGGTGCATTAGTCAGTCCAAAAGGTAAAACCAAGAATTCATAATGTCCATAATGAGTTCTAAAAGCTGTTTTATGAATATCATCTTCTTTGATTCTAATTTGATGATATCCAGAGTACAGGTCTATTTTGGTAAAGTAATTGGCACCCACAAGTCTATCCATCAATTCATCAACTCTTGGCAATGGATATCGATTTTTAATTGTGATCTTGTTCAAAGCTCTATAGTCAATGCACAAACAAAGAGTTCCTTCCTTTTTGTGAACAAAAAGCACAGGTGATCCAAAAGGTGAGATACTAGGACGAATAAAACCTTTCTTTAAAAGATCTGCTAATTGTCTCTTTAACTCATTCATTTCATCAAAAGACATTCTATAAATTGGACGAGAAGGAGGTTCAGATCCAGGGATTAATTCAATTGCATGGTCAACATTTCGTTTTGGTGGTAGATGATCAGGTAAATTTTCAGGAAACACATCTGAAAATTCTTGAACAAGTGTTTTAACTTCTGGTACCATAGTAAAAAATTTTTCATCAGTTATATTAGCCAGGCAAACAGCAAATAATTCATCAGTAGAAGGTGTCTTGGCAAACTGTTGTCTTGAAATGAAAATAGAATGACAGCTGGATTCAACTTGTTTATTATTTACATCAGCAGGAACTACAATTGTCTTGGTGCCATATTGGAATGTAAGTGTGTTGGCTCTCCAATTGATGTTTGGATTAGCGTGATATAGCCAAGGTTTACCCAAAATGGCATCATATCGTTGTAAATTAATTACTTGAGCTGTAATGTCAGAGGTATGATAAGTTCCCAATTTTAACTCTTTTATATTGACGCTTTTATTTGTTTCAGATTTACTTCCATCTGCCAATTCTACAGATATTGATGGAACTTGCTTAGTAACAATGTTATTTCTTTGTGCAAATTCATGGTTAATGAAATTTCTAGATGCTCAGCTGTCAATCAAGATCCAAGCAGTATGACCGTTGATTTGTCCTTTGATTCTAAGTAAGCATTCATGGTCTTCTTCTATCTGAGTAAGTTCCATACTATTATGAGTAATTTGTTGTGATTGTTGTTGATGTGACTCTTCTATGTTTGTAAGTTTTGATTTAGGTTTATTACGACAAGTTCTTGCATAATGGCCTGGTTGTCCACATTTGAAACAGTTTCCCTTCAATGGTTTATGTGTGTGATTGCTACTAGTATTATAATTATTCGTTGATGATGATGTACCAGCATAATCTAATTCCATAGGTACAGGACCTCCATTTCCTCTCTGTGACCTAGGTGTGAAATGCTGATGTTGTGGCTGTTGAGATTTATTCACAAAAGGTCTATTAGTGCCAAACATTGCAGTGTCATAGCGTATAGCTAATGCCCAAGCTTCATCAAAAGTATTTGGAGACTGGTAAGCTACTTCCATTTGGGTTGCAGGTTCTAATCCTTCTGTGAAGTAAGTGATTTTATCAATTTCATTCATGTTTTCTATTTGTCCTATAATATTTCTGAATTGTGATCCATACTCCTGTACTGATCCTGTTTGTCTTAATCGTTTAAGTTGTTGTCGAAGATGGTGTTGGTAATTTGGAGGTTGAAAAGATTGACAAATGTCATTTACAAATGCATCCCAATCGTCAAAGGGAGCCTCATTTCCAGCAGCTACTACCTTATTAAGATACCAATGTAAAGTGGCAGCTTCTAGTCCTGTAGCAGCATAATTAATTCGTGCAGCATCATTAGTAATTCCTTGTGCTTTAAAAATGGATTGTACTTGTAGCAGCCAGGCTACTATATTCTCTTTAGGTTCTCCTTTATAACTAGGAATTTTAACACTAATTTTTGGATTGTTAGTACTAGGTGTATTTTCTCCTGTCTCCAAGGCATTTACCAAATTTTGTTGAGAAGTAGCCAATTGTTGTATGGCAGTCATCAAAACCGTGAATTGATCTGGTTGTTGGCCTTCCATCTTGTTCCTAAAATAATTATGCTAAAGTGTATGTGTAATAGTGTTCCATGTCGCAATCCAAAAAAGGAAACAAAATGGTTGTAAAGGTGGTTGCAACCAGTGGTTGCAATTGTTTTTATATGACGCAAAGATGGTAGCAACCATCATCAAAAGTTGCAGCCGGTATCCTTATTATCAGTTGAGCTATTTGAAAAAAAACAATGCATATTAAACTTCACTGAAATCTTTTTTAACAAACAAAAAAAAAGTGCATACACATGAAAAATTTTTTTTTATAAATATTATAAATATCCAATTTTATCAATTTTTGAAACTAGTTAAATTAATTTGATATAATAATTATTACATTAAGGTAAATAACTTGATTTGTAAAATGCTACCTACAAGAACAAAGAAAGATGTGACTCTAAATTAACACAAAAAATTATAAATTACATACAAACCTATCTCCTTCAATAAGATTATAAAGTGCACCAAATGTATTCAAATAATTGCTTGATTGACCATGGAACATGAAATGGTGTAATTGGTCAGCCTTGGATTCCATGTAATTGCTCTGGCAATTTTTTTATTGTATATTTTAAATATAATTAATTATATATCTTTAATAAAACAAAACAAACATGACTTAGCTATTTAATCATTTCCCTGTATGTGAATGCCTCCATCCATCAAATATTCATGATGATCATGATTATTATTCAATACATTTGATGTTATAATTGACATAACAAACAATTGCATCACCCAGGTAGTAGTAATAATACCAAGGCCATGCATAAATGAAACTTTTAATAATGCATGTCTACCCAGATCTCTGGGATTCACAATAATAAATTACTTTTCCTGATTATCAATCATGGTTGCTCATGAATAATAAATCTGATATTGATTGCAGGTGTCAGATTTAATTAAAATTTCCCTATCACAAACATGCAGGACAGTGCAATTAAGCACAATTCAGCACCATGGAGTTTTTTCCCCACAGGTGAAGTGGTCCTGAACATGTTGGAAGGCTTCAGACAAAACTTTCCCCTTATCTTCCCCTCAGACCTCTCTAGAATAAAGTTGGTGTTAAGACTGGTACAAAATTCTCCAACTCAAGCAGTTGCAACCTGAGTTGCTGTTTTGAATTTTCCCTGAATTTAGGCACACCAATACACCAACAACCCTACCCCATTTAAATAACAAGTTCAGTTGATCAAACAAAAACCAAAGAGACAGAATTTATGAAAATGATTAATTTATAACATACCAAATCTGAACCATTTTATTTTACAACCTTCTCCTTGATGCCAGTGATCATGGTGACAATCACAATAGGAGTGGGCAGAATTGAACTGCCATCTTTATACTTGTAAGATACATGCTACCATTGAGCTACACTCCTTTATTAACCTAGGGTGGGTTATATGTGCAAAAGCCCCCATTTAAAAAATAACAAATTCAGTTGGTCAAATAAAAATTAAAGAAACAGAAAATTTGGGAATGATTAATTTATATGTAACATACCTAAAGCTCCTTGCAAGCTGGCTTGAGAACTTACTAAGTTATTTGGTTTGTGAGCTGGAGCCTTAAACATACCAAAACAAAATCTAAACCATTTTATCTGAATTATGGCAATTCGGCATGACACCCTAAAGTCATAAAAGTTGTAAACCGTAAAACTGTAGAGCAAAATGCAATTTCAGGGCCACCAACCCTGTTCTGAATTGCGACCTCCTGGTGCTTGGAACGAGTTGCAGATTCTCTTAATATTTCTGCAGAGTTACGACTTGGTCACAGTGCCATCCTTGCCCTAGAGGTGAATTGTTGCATGCAACTTTTCAGCTAGCATGGCAGCAGCCATCTCTGGTCTGGGAAGATTAGTGAAAGTGTCATTGACGATTGATGCAATCTTGGTAAACTCCAGGGCCATGCCCCCGCCCCCTGGAATTCTGTTGCATCATTGTATACATCGGAGGGAGCAGGTCAGATTAGCCTTATGTACACGAGGAACGAGTGAATGACTGTAAAGTGTTCAAAGTAGCACGTGTGCTTAACACCTGCCAATTTCCGATAATCAAACATCCATACTCGAAATGTTTCTTTTTCAAAAGTGTGCTGCCTTGATATCTTCTTGTGATTATATATTTATAATGATATTATTAATGGTCAAGAAAAGTAAAATATTATCAATGAAAATCTTGTAATTACCCAGCAAGATCTGCTCCGCATTTTGATTTCCAATTAAAATATTTATAATAACCAAAAAAGACAATGCAAATTAAAAAAAAGTACCTCTGGTTAGTTATTAACACGCCTTCTTTAGGAGACCCAAAACCAACCAAACAACAACGTTCACGTTTTGTCACCTTGGACTCTGTCAAAAAATAAGATTGTTTTTCCAAGAAAAAAAAAATCAATTCGCGTCTGTCCTACCAAAAAAAAAACCAATAGGATAAATAATCAATGTGTACGCGTCGATCAAATAACAAACTTTTCTTTTTTTAAAGATGCCAAAAAATCGAACTGAAAGCAATAAGAAAAGAAAAAGAGATCAAGAAACTAAAGATACATATGGGTAAGTGTTTTAAGGATGGTGGTGGTGGTTATCGCCTGCCACCCGTCGTCACTCTAGTTAATTATTATAACCTCTTAACTCATTTTACAAACAAATTGTTTAATGCTTTACACAACTATAATTACAGCAGCAAAGATGGAGCCCCCAAAAAACAGCACCATAAGAAGGATGATGAGTTATACATTACAATAATAAAGTTGGAGTTAGAAGACGAAAAATACGATGGACAATGCTATCGCACATTGTGTTTATTGAGCCGTAAACAAATTCCTCAAGTTCCATCCACCACGTTATTTTTTCATTCCAATGCCAAAATTTTAAATCTATTTCCTTATTCAAAGCCAATCAAAATTGAGTTGGAAAAGTTGGAAATGCTTTTCAAATTTACGCTTTGTTTATTTACTTCCATAGTAAATAAAGAGTTTGTATGTGATATTGATAAGTTTTCATATCTAGTCGCCCCACTTACTCAATACGCACCAATTCATGAAAATTCCTTTGATTTTATTGACTGGTATGAAGTTGAGAAAGCAATAACACACAAACATTTAAAAGTTGAACTGGATGATATGTCAAAGTTGGAGGATGCCGTTATAATCGATTACTCTGATAATCTAAGACGTTATTTTGTACAATCAATCTGTTATGATCTAAACCCATTATCACCAATACCACAAGGAACGGCCATAAGAGAAAAGGGTTGTCAAAATTTTGGTGAATTTTATAAAAAAACATTTGAACTTGAAGTAGAAAAACCTTGATCAACCATTAATTAAAGTTAAAAAAATTTCAAGAGTCATGAATTTCTTACAACCCATACCCGGTGCACTTCCTATATTAAAAGGAAGAACAGCAACATACGTAATACCAGAATTTTGCAAAGAATATTCGATCAAAGCTTCAGTGTTTAGGTCTGTGCTTTTATTACCATCCATATTTACAAGGTTGGATTCACAACTTTTGGCATTAGAATTAAAGCATAGATTGGATCTACCTATTGATGATGAATATATGCTATCGGCATTAACTACACCATCCGCAAATATGGAAATGAATTATGAACGCCTCAAGACTCTTGGTGATTCATTTTTAAAATTTTGCGTAACTGTTAGATTATATGTTTCATTTCCTGAAAAACATGAAGGTCAACTTCATAATCAACGTGTTAAAATAATTTGCAACAAGACACTTTGTAGAAGTGCAAAAAAACTACATCTATATGAACATATAAATTCCTTGCCTTTAATTGTAGAGCATGGAGACCTGCAAATATGATAACCATTACTGATGACCCAGAAAATTCAAAAAAAAATAAAGTTCATGATTTAGCAGATAAAACACTTGCTGATGTGGTAGAAGCCCTTTTAGGAGCAGCATATTTGACTGGGGAGGAACAAGCAGGACTGGGGCATTGGAAGTTCCATTTGATGATATTACTAAATGGGAACAGTTTTATGAGTGGAATAAAAACCTACCACATGTATCTCTTAAGGATCATAAAAATGTAGATTTTAAGAGGATTGAGGAAATTTGTGGTTACACTTTTAATCATAAGCACTTAATTGCTGAAGCACTCACACATGCCAGTTTACCCAATTCTACAACTTCATGTTATCATCGTCTTGAATTTCTAGGAAATGCTATATTAGATTTCTTGACAGTAAAGTATTTATATGAAAAATATCCAGATAGTCCACTGGGAATAATTACAGACCTAAAAAATGCATCGGTTAATAAGCAAATTCTTGGGGCCATTTGTGAAGTAGTTGGACTCCAAAAACATATCATTCATTTTTCAGCAAAATTATTAAGTGCCATTACAAATTTTTCATCTATAGTTGAAGATATGAGAGAAAAAAATGAAGATCATGGTGAATATTGGAGCGACTTGGAAGTTCCCAAGGTTATGAGTGATGTGATAGAAAGTATGCTAGGTGCTATATTTGTAGACTCAATGTTTGATCCTAAGGCTCCTCAAAAACTTTTTGATTTATGGATCAAGCCAGTTTTGAGTAAACATGTTACTCCTGATACATTGAAAGTACATCCGGTGAAACAACTTACAGAAATAATACAAAAGCATGGATGTGCTCAATTTTTGTTAAGGTAAACTTTTAACTTTTAATATTTTTATATATATTATATTTATTAATAATTATTTTTTATTTTAAAAATAGGAATATTATGACAGAAAACACAGAAATGGAAAGTCAACAGTGTACAATATTTGTTCATGATACTGTAGTTGGACATGCAAGCTCCATGAGTAATATACAAGCAGCAAGAAAATTGGCAGCACAAGTTGTTCTAGAAAAAATTGAGAAAAATGAGACGTACCTTGATTCTGTATGTAGTTGTTCAGCATTTCCAAAAAATGATAATAAACAATAATCACTATTTTTTACACACACATTCTCAATCAATTGGCATTTTCTTCTTTCTGTTTTTTCTATTGGTAATTAGACTTTTTTTTGAAGGCAAATTAGCAATGTCTTTATCATTGAATTTTGTTTATTAAATAGCCTGCCTCTCAAGCCATTGATGTATTAGTTTATTCAAATAATGATTTTACTTTATAAACAGTTAAAGATTACAGTGCATTAATAATCTTTCCTATTTACTAATTGGCAATAATTAAATTAAATGATAATTAAAGCATTTGTTTTATTTTCAGCAAGATTTCTGGATATAGGATTATTTCTATATCACAATTGTGATGTTTGGTAAAATTTTTTCATTTAGCATCCCTGTAATCTCAATGTTCACTTTGTCTGGTTTTGTTGCAGTACTCCCCATATGAGTGACACTTGACCCCCTGTAAATCCGCAATGTCCTGCGACTGATATAGTGTCGATCACTAAGTTATTTTTTTTTAATGATCGACAACGCAAAGAAAACAATAAATAAAATCGTATTTTCAAAATGCTACTAGTCAGTGAAAAAGAGAGATATCATTTCCAACTTTGAGTATGGAATAGTATAATATATCTAGTTTATCGGTACAGAGAGATTTTTGAAGGTAACAAACACCATTGATGAAAACGTCTCCATCAAAAATTGCTGAAAGTGTAACGGATATAATAAAAACACATTTTTCAAAATGCTACTAGTCAGTGAAAAAGAGAGATATCATTTCCAACTTTGGATATGGAATAGTATAATATATCTAGTTTATTGGTACAGAGAGATTTTTGAAGGTAACAAACACCATTGATGAAAACGTCTCCATCAAAAGTTGCTGAAGTGTAACGGATATAATAAAAACACATTTTTCAAAATGCTACTAGTCAGTGAAAAAGAGAGGTATCATTTCCAACTTTGGATATGGAATAGTATAATATATCTAGTTTATCGATACAGAGAGATTTTTGAAGGTTACAAACAGCATTGATGAAAACGTCACCATCAAAAATTGCTGAAAGTGTAACGGATATAATAAAAACACATTTTTCAAAATGCTACTAGTCAGTGAAAAAGAGAGATATCATTTCCAACTTTGGATATGGAATAGTATAATATATCTAGTTTATCGGTACAGAGAGATTTTTGAAGGTAACAAACACCATTGATGAAAACGTCTTCATCAAAAATTGCCAATAGTGTAACGGATATAATAAAAACACATTTTTCAAAATGCTACTAGTCAGTGAAAAAGAGAGGTATTGTTTCCAACTTTGAGTATGAAATGTATAATATATCTAGTTTATTGGTACAGAGAGGTCTTTGAAGGTAACAAATACCAGTGATGAAAAAATCACAATCAACATTTGTTATATTGTAACGGGTCTTTTGGAATTTTTATTTTTATTATTGTTTCCTTAGAAATTCGCCATGCAATAACATTTCAAAATGTATATTAGTATTACAGAAGAGTATCTTCTGAACATAATTCTGTTTTTTTTTGTTTTTATTTCTTTTTTTTAAATTGGTAAATTTTCCCTTACAGTATTCCGTGTAACATCCATAAAAAAACCGTACATATTAATGATATTAATTAGATTTGTTGATCTACTTGTATGACACCTCCCAATATGTTACCCTAAAATCATATGAACTGTCGACAAAATGAATCAGACCCGTAAGATATAGCCAAATCGTTCGACAGTTGACGAAATCGTTTTAAAATAGATCACCTCGAAAAAACCGATTTCCAAATAGTTGCAAAACAAATAATAATTTTGCTATTTCTATTACCATTACCATTACTATTACTATCATTTCAACCAGATTTATCGGAAAACCCGGTTCTTTACAATCTTTTTCATTTCTTTATTTTCATTTACCAATGATAAATAATTTTTTTTCAGTTTCTCTGCCAGTTTCATTTAAATAGTTCTCATGAACATAAATTTCATTAAAAGTTCTTGTACAAATCCTTTTCTATCTGGTGATAATAACTGTTGAAATGTCAATTTTTTTCTTTGAATTAAAATTTTATAAAAGTTAATTCGTGCTTAATTTGGTGCCTAGACAGCAATTTTAACTTTTTCTGTAACAGATCACGTAGCCAAAGTACAATAGTGCATATTAAGTACCAACAAAATAAAATCATAACTTTGTAAAAAAAGCCTTGGCTTTCAAGGCCGGTAAAATTTCTGCGGCAGGGATATGCACTATATAATGAAGTTAATGATAAACTCACAATGCACGATAAAATAAGACCCTTCCTTCACATTGGAGCTCAATGTAAATAATTAGTTAGTAATTACCAAATTCATCTCATCAGAACGTTGATGGTGATCATCTATTTAGGATCGCAATCCAAACGTATTTGCGTCGGCACAAAAATGAAAAGGCTTGATTTTACGAGCCGGTTTTGTTGAGTTCAATCTTCAGTTGGCATTCTCTGATATAGTTTTTTTTTTATTTATTCAATAGTCTAACAAGCAAAAAACAACGACTTCTTTTTCTTTGTGCTTTCGCTTCCTTTTGCTTATTATCTATTCTTTTTACGATCGGATCTTCTGTAAATGGTATTTACCTCCTTTCGGGAACCTGAGATGTTATAGCTAATAATGGATTTGCGAGAAAATTTGCAATCTTTTTGAATATTGATGACACCATTAATTTCGCATTCACTTTTCTCACATCACCAATCGTTGGATTTTATGATTCTACTCCGAGAAAAGTATCTTTTCTCATGTCATCAACCCCAGTGCTCTTGATCAATTCCAGATATTGAGGAATATACATATATGTTGCTATAGTTATATTTTTTTCGTAATCTGAGGAAACTAACAAATACACTTTCTTTCTTTCATATCTAAATATTCAACATTAGGTTCATACCGGTATCATCATTATTGTAAAAAGTATAGCTGTTAAACAAGCTACCAAGAAATTTGTAAACAAATCAATGTGTCAGCCAATAAATGCAAAGGACTGAAATAAACCAGTCATAAGTAAATAAGTGAGCCGTATTTTATAATTATCATGTAAGATTCGCGGAATCTTTCTTGGTGCAAGGAAGAGACAGTAAGCAAGAGAATACCAAATACAATTGGTAAATATGAAATATTAATTGACGACCATCAAATTATTGTAAATTGCTTGCGTACGTTGACTAAAAAAAAAATTTTTTTATATGTTAAAGTGATTGTAAAAAGGTATTTAATTAATCGTATCAAATAATTTTTGGCTTTTCAAATTCTCACCAATTCGAATTAAACGATCATGACAACTATTTATAATTATTTTTTTTTTATAAGATCTTTTATTTCTTCATTACTTGATGGTAAAGCAGTACATCATCAGAGATCAACGGTAAAATTTCAAAAGTCAATAGTTCTTATGTTGGTGAAGTTTAAGGAGTAAAACAATTATTATTAGATGGCTTTGTAAAATTAATTAATAGATATAATAGTAATATTTTAAACATTGATTATTTATAATAATAATGTTTATGGGTAAATCCTGTTGATGATTTGATTTTGGATTTATAATAAATTCGGATTAGATTTTTTTTAAGACAAGTCAATTGATATTGTTTGCTGGCAATTATTCGAGTATAACTTTATTATTACGATCATTTGATTGGCAAATAAAATTAATCAATCATTATATTAATCATTTCCAGCTTCTACTTTTTCTTCTTCGTCGTCGTCTTCTTTTCTAAGAGAAGCTTAGCAATACGATCAAGATCACGTTATTCATCCCGTGTAATCCTTCGACAGCTATTTTTTATAATAAAAAAGAATAATTGTTTTTTAAAAATAATAAATTAATAAAAAATTCATCACTAATCTTAAATAAATAAATCTTTTTTTTAGGATCTTTCTCCAAAATTTTAATTACCTCCAAAGATTGAAGAACATTGCGAGCAACGGCTCCTGATGAATCTGACTGATGAGAGGAACGAGTACCTCTACGTTTGCGACCACATGAAGCTTTTTCAATGCACCAACACCAACACTGGAGCGTAAATAAATATGGCGAGCAACAGAAGCTAAATAATAATTCACAATTGAAATCCACTCATTTTAAGTTCAAGGATTAGAGCCTATCTAACCAAACATAAATTAATTAATAATGAATCTCTTTACCAGCTCTGATATAAAACCAATCCGGATCATAGGGTGCCAACTCTTTATACGAACCTGTTTTTACTAGATCTACCCATTTAGGTATTTCTAATTTTCCTGATTTTTTTTAAAAGTCTACATATACTTTTACAAATTCATGAGGACTAACATCCTTTACAGATGCACCACAATTAGTAGACATCTATCTATATCAAAATAATGAGAATAATAATTTTAAAATATTTTTAATTTCATCACTTCTGCTGATTGATTAAAATGAATGGAATCAGTTGAAAATTAAAAGAATGAGAAAACCAACTTTTATGTAGATAGGTATAATAAATATAAATATTTCAGTATAATCTGTTAAAAGAATTATGCTAATAAGCTCGCAATGGAAAATTTAAACCTTTGCTAGAATATTAGGGAAAAATACTTTGCGTTGATAAGTATACAATCTACCTTTCTTTAAACAAAGAACAAAATTTATCAACTTAAATTAATTTTTTTGACATCAACAGATATGAAAAAACGACATCTGTTGATATAAAGTACTTGGGATGATGATTATTATTCAAACCTTGATGGAAATGGTTTACCTTGTCCGAGTAATGATTATATCGGCAGATTTGCGAGGGATTCTTCAGAAATACGTGAGGTTTTACACGTGGTTTTACATCCTGTGTAAAACAGCAATGGTAATAATAACATAATATATTCTGTCCATACAAAAGGATATGAAAACTCTGGACTAGAACGGCAACTGACGTTAAATTCACTTGGAAATATTCAAAGGATAGTAAAAAAATACTACTTCAATGGTTTGTATTACAGAATGCCAAAGGTGCCAAAATAGATATCCAAAATAAAAAAACCAGGAAGAAAATTTTAAGAGAACGGAACAAATAGAATATAAATTCTCGCGCTTGGGTTGACACAATCTTGGTCATTATCATAATACATAATTTAATTTGATCACTTTTTGTTATCCTACAAGATAATCATTTTTGACGTCATGGGGGAAACTCACAGCCTATTTTATTATTTATTTTATTTATCGTATTACAAAAACATTAACTTTGTGGAAATGTACAAAAATAAAATATTAATCTATCAAAGCCATGTCCTATATTTTTTTTTTCAAAGTAAAATTTTATCACCAAGATCAGATCACAAATGAGGCTTTTACAAAGTAAAAAATTACGAGATTGTGACATAAATCGGGTACCGATTTTTTACATATTAATATATTTATCAGATTATGGCTTGCTTACAATTTCTGATTGGCGAAAGTAATAATAGTGCCAGCTTTTGTCAAATAACTAAAATCTCAATCATTGGAATGTTTCAATCAATTAAATAAATCTGAAATAATTTAATTTAATTCAAGAAAAAGTTACTGATTTTCTTCTTCTCATGTCAGTAAATGATGATACACTTAAAATTCCGAACTTCGTTTTTCATTAATTGTGAAAATTTTTGCATAATAACATCAATTAAATCACCTTCGCATTGCAAGAGTCACGCGTCGTGGCTAGCCGATTAAATTTTTTTTCTAGGTTTGAGCCACGAGTGAAACCTAGTCACGACTTGGTTGACTTGGAAATTTCTAGTCGCGACTACGGTTAGTCGACTAGCAACTACACATATATATAGAGCATTCAAAATTCCGATACGAGTAAAATAACTCAGTAGTGCCGGGACATCAAATTATGATTCGTCTATAAATGTCGCAGTCCGAAATTTAAAATTTTAAAAAATCTTTCTAATTAAGTAATTAGATCTCTTTTTTGGAAAGATTTCTGTATCATGAAAAATTTTTTACAATTTACACATTAACATAGACATATATAAAATGGCCTCACTTTGAAGCCTTATAACTCAAAAATTTTCTAATAAAAAGAAAAAATAAACCGATGGAAATGAAGCTTAGGTCTTTAGCTTTAATTCTATAGGTTTACTTTTTTCTTTTTCTTTTTTAATAAGGAGTTATAAGCTTTTAAAAGTCATGTGATAATCATTGACCATTATAGATGTCCTTTAAAACAACCTAGACAAATAATTATATACGTTATTTTAAACATTTATTATTAATTAAATAAAAATTTATATGGAAGTCGGTTTTACTCGATAAGTCCTTCACATGTGTCCGCCGCCCCTGCATGACAGACTTATTGAATCATGTGCATCACTATTAAATAAATATATATATTAATATTAAAAAAAACCGCATTTAACTTTTTAAAAATAGTATAATATATATATGTGTAATAAGTAAAAGTCATTTGTAAAAAATATTATGATGATGACTTACATATTACTGACTGGGTAAAATTTATTTATCAAACATCTCCCAATACTTGCTCATATTGCAATTGATTAGATTTGGTTGCCCATTTCAAGCCGTGCGGCTTTTATATTTTAACAAGGAGTGTTGAATTTACAAGCAACTTTTCAAAAAATTCCCATTTTTTTATATATTAATAATTAATTATATATATATTACATAATTTTGTTAAAAGCACGCAATTTTGATTTGTATCACAAACTTCTTGTAGCACCACAAAATCATTTCTTTTTCCCCATTTCAGAAGAAACTTTTGTGCGCGGGTGTATCACATTACACGTATCAAATAGGTTAAATCTGATATTGTAACGTGATATATACACCCTGATTGACTTTTGAGTATAGGACCTTCATGATAAATAAACATATTTATCATCAATCAACATTACCATTTAAATTTGGATATATATATCATTTAGAAGGAAATAACATCTACGGATGGATAACATCATATTTTTTTTTACCCTTTTAAGCAAATATCATTTTTCCTCTTACCCATTTTAGTATACAATCAAAATATCAAAAAATTAAAAGTTTTACCCATATAATAAATGGGGCATACTGCAACAAAACCAGACAAAGTGAACATTGGTATTACCAAAGATTCATGGATCAAAATTTAGTAATGTGATTATTAAAATCTTCCATTTGTTATCTTAAGTGATATATAGAATTGCCTCTATATAAAAATAGTTAATATGAAGCTCATTTACATCAGATCTACCATGGAACCTAAGAATTATAGCACCATTAGAAGTATTCTAAAAAAGGAGCAAGGTGAGAAAATTGCTCCTTACATTT
>CAUDNR010001280.1:0-22733 GCA_958430865.1 Entrophospora sp. SA101 | reverse complement strand
CCAAGTAGTTATAAGCGACTTTGTAGGGAACACTTTGGCACAACTGTTGCTGCTGAATTTGCTTTAGTCTGCATACTAGTTGAGCGATAATCTTAAAATAAGTGTGAAGAAAAGAAACGCTTTCGACCTGGCGTATAATAACCAATAATTAAGCTAGTCCTTTCTTTTAACTGTTGTTAAAAGCCCCAGTATGGCTCTAAAAAATTTATTATGGTTGAAAATCGCTGCTATATGAAAAACGGAGAATTTTTTTTTTGAAATGGACGATAATAATTTTATTCGTGTAACGTTTATATTGAATGACACTATTAATAAAAATGAGTTCTATTAAAAACCATTTTTTGTAGATAGTAATAGGGATTATCACTTATTGTTTTTGTGAAGCAGCAAAATCTTTTTTTGTATTAACACAATTTGATATGTTGGAGCACTTAATTTAGTGATGAACTTAAATTTTGTTTCTGTTTCTTATCAGAGATCAGTGCAAGAACTTAATTTATAAATTTTAAAAATGGTAATTGGAATCTATTATTGTAAAACCATGATCAATATTTGTAAATCATATAAAATAAATTTAAATAAACATTTAAGAATGCTTTTTGTAAATAGTTATTAATAAAAGGATGGTATATTAAAATCACAAGAAATGATTTCTCCATTCTTTTAAATTAGTATTATTTTTATTCTGCTAATGATGTTGAGATTGATTAAAATAAAGTTATTCTCTTTTCTTTTTCTTGCTTGTATTAATATCGCTGACCACCAATCCTATTTGATTTTATATAGAGTATATCAAAAGAAAATAATAATAATTAAAATAATTAATAAAAAAAACTTCAATAATTTATTTCTAAATAGAAAATATGCGAATAAAATTTTTACCAGGTGGAAGAGATTTTTGTAATTTTTCTGCTTTCTCTACATCTTCAATTACAAAAGTGTACAAATATCTTGAACATCTAAGCTTAAATTTTACCTTTGATACACCATTTTTCTTAATACGAACAGCTTTGATATATATGTGTGTGTATATATAGCATGTGTTAATTAATAGAAATAAAAAAAAAAAACTATCGATAAATATATAATTACATTTTGCATCTTTTCTACGTGCAATCTCAAGAAAATATTTAATATCAGCAATTTGTTTTGGCTAGAAAAAACAAATTGGAAATATTATTTTCGTTAATAATTATATAATATTAAATCATTACTCCATTACTATTATTTACCATCTTTGAGACTTATTATTATCAAAAAAAAAATTTAAGATTTTAATTTTTTAAATTGAATCGATTACACAAGAAATGGTAAATTTACTTGATCGACAAACACGTGCACATTAATATTTTTTCTTGATTATTTTGACAAGATGACAAAACGCGGCTCTCCTAAAGATATGTTAATTACCAACCAGAGGTACTTTTTTTTAATTTACATTGACTTTTTTGGTTGTTATAAATATTATAATTGGAATCAAAACGTGGAACAGATCATTGCTGGGTAATAAGATTCTCATCAAGATGATGAATGAACAATTGGTATTTTGCTTTGTATAATCGTATTATTATTAATATAAATATATAATTACAAGATGTCAAAGCAGCACAACTGAAACAATTCGAGTATGATTATCGGAAATTGACAGACGTTGAAGCACACATGCTACTTGAACACTTACAGTCATTCTTATGCTCCTTGTGCACACAAGGCTAATCTGACCAGCTTCGCCCTATGGATACAATGGTGCAACTGAATTCCAGGGGGGAAGCACATAGCCCTGGAGTTGACTGCAAGGACACTTTTCACTAATCTTCCCTCACAGCACCCAGACCAGAGAAGGCTTGCTGGCATGCTAGCCGAAAAGTTGCCTGCAACGATCCTACCTCTAGGGTAAGGCTGGCTCTGTGATTGAGAAACTTTGAAAAGTTGTGATATTAGGTGCACATAAACATCCAGATCCATCAAAGAAATGAGAATCTGCAACTCGTTTCAAACACAGGAGGTTGCAATTCAGAGTGGGATTGGTGGCCCTGAAATTGCATTTGGGCTCTGATGTTAGGAAAGCTGTAAAATAAAATGATTTGGATTTTGTTTGGTATGTTATAAATTAATCATTTCCATATTTTTATTTTTATTTACCAACTGAATTTGATATTTTTTAAATGGGGCTTTTGCCTATATAACCCACCTAGGTTAGAGGAATGTAGCTCAATGAGAACATGTATCTTACAAGTATAAAGGTGGCAGTTCAATCCTGCCCACTCCTGTTGTGATAGTCACCATGATCGCTGGCATCAAGGAGAAAACTGTAAAATAAAATAGTCAGATTTTGTTTGGTATGTTATAAATTAATCATTTTCATAAATTTTCTGTTTCTCTTTAATTTTTATTTGACCAACTGAACTTGTTATTTAAATAAATGGGGCAGGGTTGTTGGTGAGTAGGCATGCACCAACAAGACAGCAACCCAGGACTCAACTCTGAATTCAGGGAAAATCCAAAACAACAACTTCCCAGGTTACAACCTCCTGGGTTGGAGAATTTTGAACCAGTTGCAGGCACAAACTTTTTCTACAGGTCAGGATAATGCAAAGCAATCATAATGCAAGCACCAGCTATCAGTGATCAATGTCCATATGGTAACCAGCAAGCCTGGTCTGAGAGGAAGATAAAGTTCTCATACAAATGATAATGTTTATTTTACAACATAGGAAGCAATAATAAATAAATCAAATTTATACACAATAAGTATTTATTATAGTTTGAAAAAGCAAGTTTTACATGTCAATATAAATGGGGAATGAAAAGAAATAAAGTTATGTTTGATAAAAGGGTTAAATAATAATAATACACACCCCTAATATTAATTTTCTTTCAATTTTATTTATTTTAAAAATTATTTATTTAATAATTAATTTTAATAACAAATGATTTCAATCATCAATTTTTTCTTGAAATTTATTTTTCTTTTTTGAGAAATCTAATTCTTCCCATTCCCAAAGTGTAACTCTCATACCAATACTAGGAGGACAATTATTGGCTAAATACCATAGCATCTTTATTTGCATCCTTTATTTCTAACAATCTTTTATGGGTTTTATGTTCAAAGTTTTCTTGATTTTTTATGGATAAAAGAACCACGCAGTACAGTCCAATGAGTTGTTTGAGTGGGTAGATAGACAGGACCTGAGCATGGCATTTTTAATGCATGAGCTGCACGTCTTGCAAAATCTATAAAAAAATCCATTGGACCTACTACATAGGTGTGTAAGTGCAATTGACAAACAGCTATATTTTCTGTAGGTGGAAGTTTTTCAGGTTCTAATATTTTTTTTTTTTTTTGATAAAGTGTAAGAGAAAAAAATCCAATAATAATAATAATAATAATTTATTATCCATTAACATATTTACCATAAAGCATTGGATCTGGTTGTTTTCATTATTTTCATTGTTATTGTTATTTTCACTGATTATTTTGCAAATTTATTGATGTTGTCCAAAGATTATTTCTAATGAATTGTAAATCGATATATTATTTATTAATATCTTCCATAAATTATAATCCTTGTATATAAACGAATGAATGAATGAAGATATGTAAATCAATAAATACACATTTCTATATGGAAATGACAATTTAGTAATTATTGGAAGTATTATTTTTTATAAAAAAAATTTTTTTGATCTACAAATAATTTTTTTTAAACCAATTTGTCAAGTGTTAAAGAAAACCAAACATACATCGGAAAAAGAGCAAATGAGTAAATATTGTCAGAAGAGGGAAATTTAAAAATAATGTGGTTGCGATCATTGTCGTCCTTCTAGTTAAATAAATATAACAAAAAACGTCCAATACTTTAAAATCTTAAATCTTTTAGAAAGTAATTTTTCATAAATCTACCACTTCAGATCATCATAAAAGTGTAATGGAGACAGTGATGGTAGTGATATTGAAAGAATAACAACAGTAGAATGACTCTATATGAAGAATAGAATATAATGATAACACTAGAATCAACAACACAGCTGTGTTTTAAAATGGAAGGATATGATTTTATTTTTAATTTATATTTATATATTTTCTAAGGCAAATCTGTACCTTACATTAAGACATACTGGTTTAATTAAACAATAGACCAGCACAAATTTTGCCTATTACACAAAGTCATCATATGGAAAAAATGTCTTCAGTTTGACCAAAACAAATAAATCAGAATGGATGAAACAAAATTAGTGTATATCTCATTAAAACTAGAGAAATTAGCTCAACTCAAGTGAATACTGACTTTATCATCTTGAAATAATTATATTGTCAATGTGGGGGATCTATGTTATTTCTATTGAGTGATAAACATATGTTCCATATTAAATTTTCTTGGAGAAAAGAGAAGCCAAACACAAGTGTTGTCAGAGCAATTTTTCCAAACCAATTAGTTCAAGCCCTAGTTGGAAAAGTAAAACAGGAAAAATTAGAATTGAAAGACAAATCAGAGAGGATCTTGAAGCTATTTTATCTAATACTAATATCATCACTTTTAATGTATTGGTAAGATGATGTTTCATGTAAGGTAATTTTGATATTATGATGTGTTAAACACTTTTTTATATGTAATAATTGATAAACATTCAAAAATACAATTTTTCATATATCTAAGACCTATTATCAAAGGAACAAGTAATTAATTTCAAACCTGAAAGAATATATTTCATACATAGCCATAGTATAGTTACTTCTATTACTTCTACATACTATCAAAATGTTTGCCAACATGAATGAAATTGTAAAAAAAATATGAATTAACTCATCAGATGGATCCATCTCAACTGAATGCCTATGCTAATGAATTCTGCAATAAAATTCATGACTGGCATGTTCGTAAAAATGCAAGAGCCCATCTTTGAGATCTCGGGTTCAACACAGAACAAATATTAGCACTCTTGCCAGATCAAAGGAAACATAACAAGCCAGCTACTGTGAGGAATAAAGTTCAAGAAATTATGGAATCCCCTGATCCTGTTATGGATTCATTTATTCCAAATTTTTTGGGTAATAGTGCAACATTAGAGAATATTGTTACAATTGATTCATGACTTAAACACCTTTGGCATGAACTACATAAAAGGTTATAATGATTTTACCAAATTTATAACCTATTTATTAATTTTAAATCTTGATTTTTAGAATTTGACTGGATTGTTATCACAGTTTGATGTCACTACAATTGAACTTTCTACACAAATGTATCCAACAATAGCTTATGCAAGAGTAGTACTTTTGGGTTTACTTGTTAATCTGAATTTATCTAAATAATGAAGCATCCAATTAAAAGTATTTACTTGTACAAAACATCGCCAACTATTATATTTTAGAGAGATATTATTTCCAACTTTGAGTATGGAATCTATAATATATCTAGTTTATTGGTACAGAGAGGTCTTTGAAGGTAACAAATACCAGTGATGAAAAAATCACAATCAACATTTGTTATATTGTAACGGGTCTTTTGGAATTTTTATTTTTATTATTGTTTCCTTAGAAATTCGCCATGCAATAACATTTCAAAATGTATATTAGTATTACAGAAGAGTATCTTCTGAACATAATTCTGTTTTTTTTTGTTTTTATTTCTTTTTTTTAAATTGGTAAATTTTCCCTTACAGTATTCCGTGTAACATCCATAAAAAAACCGTACATATTAATGATATTAATTAGATTTGTTGATCTACTTGTATGACACCTCCCAATATGTTACCCTAAAATCATATGAACTGTCGACAAAATGAATCAGACCCGTAAGATATAGCCAAATCGTTCGACAGTTGACGAAATCGTTTTAAAATAGATCACCTCGAAAAAACCGATTTCCAAATAGTTGCAAAACAAATAATAATTTTGCTATTTCTATTACCATTACCATTACTATTACTATCATTTCAACCAGATTTATCGGAAAACCCGGTTCTTTACAATCTTTTTCATTTCTTTATTTTCATTTACCAATGATAAATAATTTTTTTTCAGTTTCTCTGCCAGTTTCATTTAAATAGTTCTCATGAACATAAATTTCATTAAAAGTTCTTGTACAAATCCTTTTCTATCTGGTGATAATAACTGTTGAAATGTCAATTTTTTTCTTTGAATTAAAATTTTATAAAAGTTAATTCGTGCTTAATTTGGTGCCTAGACAGCAATTTTAACTTTTTCTGTAACAGATCACGTAGCCAAAGTACAATAGTGCATATTAAGTACCAACAAAATAAAATCATAACTTTGTAAAAAAAGCCTTGGCTTTCAAGGCCGGTAAAATTTCTGCGGCAGGGATATGCACTATATAATGAAGTTAATGATAAACTCACAATGCACGATAAAATAAGACCCTTCCTTCACATTGGAGCTCAATGTAAATAATTAGTTAGTAATTACCAAATTCATCTCATCAGAACGTTGATGGTGATCATCTATTTAGGATCGCAATCCAAACGTATTTGCGTCGGCACAAAAATGAAAAGGCTTGATTTTACGAGCCGGTTTTGTTGAGTTCAATCTTCAGTTGGCATTCTCTGATATAGTTTTTTTTTTATTTATTCAATAGTCTAACAAGCAAAAAACAACGACTTCTTTTTCTTTGTGCTTTCGCTTCCTTTTGCTTATTATCTATTCTTTTTACGATCGGATCTTCTGTAAATGGTATTTACCTCCTTTCGGGAACCTGAGATGTTATAGCTAATAATGGATTTGCGAGAAAATTTGCAATCTTTTTGAATATTGATGACACCATTAATTTCGCATTCACTTTTCTCACATCACCAATCGTTGGATTTTATGATTCTACTCCGAGAAAAGTATCTTTTCTCATGTCATCAACCCCAGTGCTCTTGATCAATTCCAGATATTGAGGAATATACATATATGTTGCTATAGTTATATTTTTTTCGTAATCTGAGGAAACTAACAAATACACTTTCTTTCTTTCATATCTAAATATTCAACATTAGGTTCATACCGGTATCATCATTATTGTAAAAAGTATAGCTGTTAAACAAGCTACCAAGAAATTTGTAAACAAATCAATGTGTCAGCCAATAAATGCAAAGGACTGAAATAAACCAGTCATAAGTAAATAAGTGAGCCGTATTTTATAATTATCATGTAAGATTCGCGGAATCTTTCTTGGTGCAAGGAAGAGACAGTAAGCAAGAGAATACCAAATACAATTGGTAAATATGAAATATTAATTGACGACCATCAAATTATTGTAAATTGCTTGCGTACGTTGACTAAAAAAAAAATTTTTTTATATGTTAAAGTGATTGTAAAAAGGTATTTAATTAATCGTATCAAATAATTTTTGGCTTTTCAAATTCTCACCAATTCGAATTAAACGATCATGACAACTATTTATAATTATTTTTTTTTTATAAGATCTTTTATTTCTTCATTACTTGATGGTAAAGCAGTACATCATCAGAGATCAACGGTAAAATTTCAAAAGTCAATAGTTCTTATGTTGGTGAAGTTTAAGGAGTAAAACAATTATTATTAGATGGCTTTGTAAAATTAATTAATAGATATAATAGTAATATTTTAAACATTGATTATTTATAATAATAATGTTTATGGGTAAATCCTGTTGATGATTTGATTTTGGATTTATAATAAATTCGGATTAGATTTTTTTTAAGACAAGTCAATTGATATTGTTTGCTGGCAATTATTCGAGTATAACTTTATTATTACGATCATTTGATTGGCAAATAAAATTAATCAATCATTATATTAATCATTTCCAGCTTCTACTTTTTCTTCTTCGTCGTCGTCTTCTTTTCTAAGAGAAGCTTAGCAATACGATCAAGATCACGTTATTCATCCCGTGTAATCCTTCGACAGCTATTTTTTATAATAAAAAAGAATAATTGTTTTTTAAAAATAATAAATTAATAAAAAATTCATCACTAATCTTAAATAAATAAATCTTTTTTTTAGGATCTTTCTCCAAAATTTTAATTACCTCCAAAGATTGAAGAACATTGCGAGCAACGGCTCCTGATGAATCTGACTGATGAGAGGAACGAGTACCTCTACGTTTGCGACCACATGAAGCTTTTTCAATGCACCAACACCAACACTGGAGCGTAAATAAATATGGCGAGCAACAGAAGCTAAATAATAATTCACAATTGAAATCCACTCATTTTAAGTTCAAGGATTAGAGCCTATCTAACCAAACATAAATTAATTAATAATGAATCTCTTTACCAGCTCTGATATAAAACCAATCCGGATCATAGGGTGCCAACTCTTTATACGAACCTGTTTTTACTAGATCTACCCATTTAGGTATTTCTAATTTTCCTGATTTTTTTTAAAAGTCTACATATACTTTTACAAATTCATGAGGACTAACATCCTTTACAGATGCACCACAATTAGTAGACATCTATCTATATCAAAATAATGAGAATAATAATTTTAAAATATTTTTAATTTCATCACTTCTGCTGATTGATTAAAATGAATGGAATCAGTTGAAAATTAAAAGAATGAGAAAACCAACTTTTATGTAGATAGGTATAATAAATATAAATATTTCAGTATAATCTGTTAAAAGAATTATGCTAATAAGCTCGCAATGGAAAATTTAAACCTTTGCTAGAATATTAGGGAAAAATACTTTGCGTTGATAAGTATACAATCTACCTTTCTTTAAACAAAGAACAAAATTTATCAACTTAAATTAATTTTTTTGACATCAACAGATATGAAAAAACGACATCTGTTGATATAAAGTACTTGGGATGATGATTATTATTCAAACCTTGATGGAAATGGTTTACCTTGTCCGAGTAATGATTATATCGGCAGATTTGCGAGGGATTCTTCAGAAATACGTGAGGTTTTACACGTGGTTTTACATCCTGTGTAAAACAGCAATGGTAATAATAACATAATATATTCTGTCCATACAAAAGGATATGAAAACTCTGGACTAGAACGGCAACTGACGTTAAATTCACTTGGAAATATTCAAAGGATAGTAAAAAAATACTACTTCAATGGTTTGTATTACAGAATGCCAAAGGTGCCAAAATAGATATCCAAAATAAAAAAACCAGGAAGAAAATTTTAAGAGAACGGAACAAATAGAATATAAATTCTCGCGCTTGGGTTGACACAATCTTGGTCATTATCATAATACATAATTTAATTTGATCACTTTTTGTTATCCTACAAGATAATCATTTTTGACGTCATGGGGGAAACTCACAGCCTATTTTATTATTTATTTTATTTATCGTATTACAAAAACATTAACTTTGTGGAAATGTACAAAAATAAAATATTAATCTATCAAAGCCATGTCCTATATTTTTTTTTTCAAAGTAAAATTTTATCACCAAGATCAGATCACAAATGAGGCTTTTACAAAGTAAAAAATTACGAGATTGTGACATAAATCGGGTACCGATTTTTTACATATTAATATATTTATCAGATTATGGCTTGCTTACAATTTCTGATTGGCGAAAGTAATAATAGTGCCAGCTTTTGTCAAATAACTAAAATCTCAATCATTGGAATGTTTCAATCAATTAAATAAATCTGAAATAATTTAATTTAATTCAAGAAAAAGTTACTGATTTTCTTCTTCTCATGTCAGTAAATGATGATACACTTAAAATTCCGAACTTCGTTTTTCATTAATTGTGAAAATTTTTGCATAATAACATCAATTAAATCACCTTCGCATTGCAAGAGTCACGCGTCGTGGCTAGCCGATTAAATTTTTTTTCTAGGTTTGAGCCACGAGTGAAACCTAGTCACGACTTGGTTGACTTGGAAATTTCTAGTCGCGACTACGGTTAGTCGACTAGCAACTACACATATATATAGAGCATTCAAAATTCCGATACGAGTAAAATAACTCAGTAGTGCCGGGACATCAAATTATGATTCGTCTATAAATGTCGCAGTCCGAAATTTAAAATTTTAAAAAATCTTTCTAATTAAGTAATTAGATCTCTTTTTTGGAAAGATTTCTGTATCATGAAAAATTTTTTACAATTTACACATTAACATAGACATATATAAAATGGCCTCACTTTGAAGCCTTATAACTCAAAAATTTTCTAATAAAAAGAAAAAATAAACCGATGGAAATGAAGCTTAGGTCTTTAGCTTTAATTCTATAGGTTTACTTTTTTCTTTTTCTTTTTTAATAAGGAGTTATAAGCTTTTAAAAGTCATGTGATAATCATTGACCATTATAGATGTCCTTTAAAACAACCTAGACAAATAATTATATACGTTATTTTAAACATTTATTATTAATTAAATAAAAATTTATATGGAAGTCGGTTTTACTCGATAAGTCCTTCACATGTGTCCGCCGCCCCTGCATGACAGACTTATTGAATCATGTGCATCACTATTAAATAAATATATATATTAATATTAAAAAAAACCGCATTTAACTTTTTAAAAATAGTATAATATATATATGTGTAATAAGTAAAAGTCATTTGTAAAAAATATTATGATGATGACTTACATATTACTGACTGGGTAAAATTTATTTATCAAACATCTCCCAATACTTGCTCATATTGCAATTGATTAGATTTGGTTGCCCATTTCAAGCCGTGCGGCTTTTATATTTTAACAAGGAGTGTTGAATTTACAAGCAACTTTTCAAAAAATTCCCATTTTTTTATATATTAATAATTAATTATATATATATTACATAATTTTGTTAAAAGCACGCAATTTTGATTTGTATCACAAACTTCTTGTAGCACCACAAAATCATTTCTTTTTCCCCATTTCAGAAGAAACTTTTGTGCGCGGGTGTATCACATTACACGTATCAAATAGGTTAAATCTGATATTGTAACGTGATATATACACCCTGATTGACTTTTGAGTATAGGACCTTCATGATAAATAAACATATTTATCATCAATCAACATTACCATTTAAATTTGGATATATATATCATTTAGAAGGAAATAACATCTACGGATGGATAACATCATATTTTTTTTTACCCTTTTAAGCAAATATCATTTTTCCTCTTACCCATTTTAGTATACAATCAAAATATCAAAAAATTAAAAGTTTTACCCATATAATAAATGGGGCATACTGCAACAAAACCAGACAAAGTGAACATTGGTATTACCAAAGATTCATGGATCAAAATTTAGTAATGTGATTATTAAAATCTTCCATTTGTTATCTTAAGTGATATATAGAATTGCCTCTATATAAAAATAGTTAATATGAAGCTCATTTACATCAGATCTACCATGGAACCTAAGAATTATAGCACCATTAGAAGTATTCTAAAAAAGGAGCAAGGTGAGAAAATTGCTCCTTACATTTTCAAAATAAATGATACTCAGACATTGGAAGCTTATCTAAGAAAAGAAAGGATTACTTATGAAATTTACCAAGAAGAAAGAAAAATAATAAATATTCGAAAAAGAAAACAAAATGAAAGTGTGCTATTACTATACATGAAGTCGAAACTATTTCAACCAGTTGCAAATCTGGTCGAAATAGGGTCGAAATAAGGTCGAAACTGATTTTTACTATGTAGTTGCCTCAAGTCGAAACATTTTGACTTTGGGGTTTTAATTTCGACTTCATGTATAGCTATTACATAACAAAAAGCAGAAACCCTTAGAAGGAAAATAATTTTATTATTACAATTTTTTTTACTGACTATTACTACAAAGAAAATTCTCCTTTATGCAAATGTAATTAATGATCATCATATTACATTGCTTATCAATAAAAAAACATTTTTTGAGTTTTGAACAAATGTTTTATAAGTCTTTGTTTTTCTCTCATTGACATTGAAACAAGGTAAATAATCCTGCCTTGTATTGGAACATTATAAAAACATTACCAATTCACTTAATTTTCAGGTAAAAAAATTCAAATAACAAATCCTTCAAATAATCCTTAATTTAAAAAACAATCAAACAATCAATAAATATTTGCACAGTATTTTCATCTATAATAAAATTTAAAAAAAATGCTTATATTCAATAATGAATTTTTTTGCAGGTTGTTAATTGGACTTTTTCTTGGTTTCTTGCTCCACTATAAAACTTATCAAATTAACATTCTACTAAACCAAAAAATTGATATAAAAGCCATTTTAAGAATAAAATAAACCAATTTATTACAATAAAAAATATTCACATGAAATTGAAAATCTATGGACAAATTTCAAACAATTATTTGATAAGAAGATTGGGTTGAATCCCGATTTTCCTTTAATGAAATGGCCATTGAAATTTGTGACTTGCTTGAGAGGGAAAGGGAATTGCTGCTTCTACAATAAAAAATGAAAAACCAATCCTAGAAGGAAAATGTTAGAAGCAATTCAGAAATGGATTGAAAAAGAAAGGAAGAAAGAAATAGAGAATGAAGTTGAAGGAGATATAAATATTAGTAATAATAATATTATTGATAATAGTAATAGTAGCAGTTATACATGCTGCCCAAATCCCAAACTATTTGGGATTGTGGCATCCCAAATGCACAAATTAAATTTGGGACAGCCTACTGAAAGATTCCCAAATCCCAAATGTAGATCAGTTTTCCTGCTCAACCAATAAGCACCCAGAATTTGTGAGTGTGATCTATGATCCCTTTATTATCCTGGATGCTTATTGGTCAGAAGAGCAAGTACAGGGATTTGATCTACATTTGGGATTTGTACATTTGGGATGCACAAATTAATTTGGGATTTGGGATTCTGAATTTTTAATTTGGGCAGCATCTATAGTAGCAGTAGTAATGGTAAAAGTTGAATTTTTGTCAGAGTGCCCAAAGAATAGGTAATACTTACAAATGGCTTGGGTCTGGGTATTTTCCTCCCATGCAAGTGCTCTGGCAATTATTTAACTATATTTTTATAAATTATTTATGTATTATTAATTGAATTAAAATAAAAATAATTTTCTTTTGTCGTTTAATTCATTTGTCCGTAAAAAAAATTTTTTTTTAATTCCAAGTCATGTGCCCACTAATTTATCATTGGTCGAAATCATGCATAAATTGTAACAATTACAATCTAAATCAATAAAAAAAAATTTTTTTAAAACAATTTATTTTTTTTTTTTAACAAAATGGCAAGTATTGAAAAAATTGAAGAAGATAAAAGAAAGGCAGAAGGGTGGTATGAAGAGGCAACGAAGAAGTTGAATGATTGGGAGGAGGGAGAGTTTAAAGGGGTGATGTTGAATGAGTTGAGGGTGAAGTTGGTTAGGAGAGGATATGAGGATGATGTACAGAAGAAAAAGTGGAAAGAGATGGTAAAAAAGTTAGAAGAAGAGAAGAAATTGTTAGAGAAGGAAAAAGGCGAGAGGTGGAAGCAGGTGGAGGAGTGGGGGGAGGCATTGAGGAAGTTCGGTGGAGGGGAAGGTAATGAAACAAATTGAGTAAAAAAAAAAAAAATTATTTTTCGTTCATTCCATTTCGTTTTATTTGTTTATTTGCTTGTATGATAATTTGGTATATTGTATACAACATTGACTGACTTCTGTTTTTTCTTTTTATAAAATGAAAAATATACCTACCTAATTATTTATTCTGTATGGATTTACTTCCATAAGGTAAGTTTCAAGTTTCTTTTTCAAGAAATTATATTACATTTTTTTAAAAAAGTCCTTTTATCACCTCTAATTGGAAGTGTATATAATGCATCTTTTTTGTTTTTATTTTATTTTGTTTATTTTATTAATGACTTTTTTTGTCATGTTGCTTTCTCACTTTGAACAGGTAAAAAAGGTAAATCATATTAATGTCTCTTAATCAATCAACATACTTATATTTTACTACTTAACAAATTCCTAAATTATTTTTGGTTTGTTTTGTGATTCTTGTGTTTTTTTTTATTACTTTTGATATAGAGGACATTATTTCATTTTTTGGATCAGATGACACTGAAGGATTACCAAAAACACAACGTGTCTTTCAAAAACATCTAACAGAAAAGATACTGAATGAACTTCATTGTCATGGTAAAGTTCTGATAACATCATCATAATTTTCAGGAAAAACAGCATTAGCACAATTAGTGAGTTTGATTGCTACTGAGAAAAATCTTAAAGTTGTTGCTATCTCATTTGCTGGATATGTTGTATATAAAAATACAAAGTTGAACTCTGGATCTCATATAGAGAAAGAAATCAATATTTTTTCATCATATTTTAAAAAGATGGTGTCAATGGAATGGACAGATATAATTGCAAATTCAGAAACTCTATTAATAATTGATGATGCTCATAATATATTCCATGTAGAGGTATGAATTAAGTAATTTTTTTCTTTCTTTATGTCTGATTTTTTTTCTTAAACAATTTCAAGGAATTTTGGTCAATGTTCAAAGCTCAGTCAGTTCAATCAGGCTTCCAAAATAACAATCTTTGTGGACTTCTTGCAACATCTACATATGGTGTCCAAGCAATCAGATTGGGTAATATATCTTCTCCAAGTTGCTTCACTGTTAAGTACTACTTTAAGGATATTGTTTTGGACTATAGTGAATATATAGAGTTAGTTAATGAATTTAGAAAGGATTCAAAGGGTGACCACAAGGATTTGGCATTGTCACAGACATTTATAGATGCAGTATGGAGTGCAACACAAGGACACATAGGTTTATGTCGTTTGGCATTAAATGAACTTACAAAGGCTCCCAAAAATTGGGTAGGGGATATTGAATTGCAACTATCTCAATTTATTTTCAATGGACAACTTACAAAACAATTGGAAAATTCCAGAGCATTTGCAGGTATATCAATCTTGAAAGAGCTTACAGGAATAAATTTAAGTGAATTACAGAATATTTTAAAGGAAGTTATCCAAAAGGGTTATGTGCCTTTAAATGCTATTAATAGTAACTTCTTAAGTTCTCTTTTGAAAGTTGGGGTGTTTAATGAAGATGGATTAAATCTATTTTTTAGTTGTCCTATTGTTGAACAGTTTTACCGAAAAGAATACATCAAAAATTTTATCCATCCATCTCCATGTCTTCTGCCATCATTATCTCAAGTTGAACAAGAGGGTATAACAGAATTTGTGTACAAGGTGTTAGAGAATTTTGATGGAAGTTTGTTAAGATCTACCTTTTCTAGGAATGTAAATGGGAGTTATATAGAAAGGATTTATCAGAATGAATTTTATTGTAGTGCTTGGATGATTATGCCAGCAAGATTGAGCTCTGATGTTGGTACTTACTTTGGTGTGAAAGGTAAAGGAAAACAAAGACTATCATCCATCATACTTATTTATCATTGTCAAAATTTCTAAACATGTCATTTCTTACAGGGGCAGTTGACTTTTACCTGAATGATCAATTCAAATGGGCTTTTGAACTTCTTAGGGATGGGAAAAAACTCAAAGAACATTCTGAAAGATTTCAACCTGGAAAAAGATATAGTGGGATAGAGATGAATGATTGGGCAGTTATTGATTTTTGCATAAAAGGATCATCTGCTGCTTGGAAAAATTTTCCACAAGATAGTAATCATTACTGCCTTGTTATGGAACAGGATTCTTACAAAGCTATCTTATACCATAATAACAATAATAAATCTTTTGATTTAAAGCAGTCAAGGTGGTAGTGGTTGTTTAATTAACAAATTTATTAGAAAATAAGTTATGTGATGAAATTAGTAACGAAAATAATTTACTTAGATTTTAATCATTTGTAAAAGATTTATTAAATATGTTACTTTTCACTATTATTCAAAGATAACCAGATTGTGAGAATTATTATTATATTATATTATTTTGTTTATAGTTAAGAATTATCAATGATAATAATAGTAATGTGACCAAATTTTTAATAAATAATGTTACTTGCAATTTAAAAAAAAACAAACTTAAAAATCATTAAAATAATTTATGGTTTTGTATGATTAATTGATCATTTGAATGTTTTTATTGTTCATATTATTTGATCCATTCTGTCCATTATAAAAAATTATCATTTTTTTCTGATACATTTAATTCATTTGTTTGTGAATGAAAAAAGTAATTAAATATTAAAAATAAATCCATTAATTTCTCTTGAAATTAAAATTGACTAATGTTACAAATTAAATAACAAAAATGATAATGAATAAATAAGGTTTCTGGTCAAAACTGTTTTCTCAAAGCCCAAACTAGTTTGGGAAATTTGGGCTTATCAACATTTTTTATAAGTATGAACATTAAAAAAACTATACAAATCAACTTATTTTAACTTAAACAACTTTAAAATAATTTTGCCCAATTTGGGCCAGTAACAAAAAATAATTTGGGCCTATAAAAAAACAAATTTTGCCCAAAGTGTTTCAGCAATTTCAGTTACTAATGAAAATAGTTTTAGCTGGAAACTAATTAAAAATGATTTTTATATATATATATATATATTTGAATTTCTAAATAATCAGTAATCTGCTCATGATCATAATAATAATAAATAGTTTAAATAGTTTCAGAAACTAATTATACATTATTCATTACTTTTTTAAAAATTTGTCAATAATTCCAATATATGTATAAAAGATTTAAAAAAATATAAATTAATTTTGTTGTGCTAATTTGCCTTTGTTGACTACTCCAAGTTGATCAAGATGCTGCTCACTTTGCTATCTTTGCTGTCTATGTAGTCATAATTTCTGTCACACTAAATCTAACCAGTGTGAAACGAGTAATTTGGACCGCTTCCCTTCCGCAGCGATGTATCACGAGATCTAAACATATGACCCGCAGAAAAAAGAAGTTACACGGAGCATTGTCATAGTAAAAAATTACCACGTAACACAACTAAAAATGTAACATTGTCACTGGTAGCTAGGCCTGTATCTTACCAAATATAGAACGGAAACCAGTATAATATCTTTATATTTATCTTTAGTAATAGTTTTATCATAATTTTTATATTTTATTATGCATTATATTATTATTTCTTATTTAAGGACGGACCAGGACTAAAGTCCCGGAACCCCTACTATTATACTTTACTTATTTATATTTAACGAAAATATAAACATAGGCCATAAGAGTAGTCATGAGTACATTCGTAGAATTCTTAGAAACTTTGGATTATAAATTGAATGTACCAATCATTAGAAAAATTACTTGTTATATCCAAAATTTCGTCTATAGTAAAAGAGATTAGCTCAAGAAATACTTAGAATAGAAATATTGAAATGTAATGAACAAAAGCTATAAAAACGCTCTTAAAATTACCTTTGTTCAATATCATCCTTCGTGGGATTCGAAAAATATAATAATAATAATACAAATTAATAATAAATAATCTTTGACCTAAAAAATTGTTGAGTTTCGCTTAATAAAAACTTTCTATTTTACCTTTAATTAATAACTCCTTTGGAACGCCTTTGGAGAGGGCTTGAAGTGCCGTCAGGATTTGCCAATTTAATAAATACTTTATTTATTAAACGTTTTTGTTAGTCGATTAAGGCTCCGGTTCAACCGGATATTGAAATTTAGAGTAGATATCAATTGGGAAGTCCAATTTAAATATTGGCAGTGTTTGTAAGTCACTGATACTTATTTGATTTAGTTTATTTAGTTCGTGATCACATATTTGAGAAATCTGTTGTGGATTCAGCAGTCGGAATATACATTCTGTTGAGATTTTGTTATGGTTAACCAATAAATTTTAGGACACGTTAAGATATTTGACTTCACAGTCAAATAATTTATTTGAGATATATAATTTATTGTACAACGAAAGGACCACTCACGTGGAACGTAACGTCACTGATTATTTCTATAGTATATATCTCTTGTATATACCGTTGTATAATTAAGTATATACCCAAGGATTTTGATATACCATCCCGGATATCATTTTATTCACAATATTAAAAGTTCATAATTGTCAATTTAAGATAAAACTAAACTAGACACAATATATTTTAAACTATATTATTTGCTGTTCTTAATATTGTTGCATTAAAAAAAAATGATTATTTTTTAAACAAGATAAATTAATCAATTTATTAACAATTTCAGTTTTTTATCTCTTTGATTATTATTAGATAAAAAAAAGAAATTATATTTATCTTATTAGAAACATATTGATAATTCAAATTTATGGGTTAATCAAGTTCTAATCACAAAATATATATCCATATGAAAGATAAAAGTCTTTGCAATTGTTTAACAAAAGTTTAAATGGAAAAATAAAACATAACTTAGAGCAAATTTATTCAAAAAAAAAAAAATATTCATTAGAGTGAATTTGTGTTGAGTCAATTTTAGCAGGTGGAACTTCAACAAGTCTTTGTATCAATAAGATGAATCAATCTAGGATTAAACCTATTGTTAAAATTTAATTATTATCACCTATCATTGCAAAAATTACTGAACACTTGGTTTAATGAAATTGATAAATGATTTAATATAATTGATAATCACTTTAATATCATTGAAAAATGACTTTATTTATTATGTAAAAGGCTTCATGGAAGGATGACATTAAAAAACAAACATGTTCCCTGAGAAAGTGTCTATGATACAGAGATGAACAGGATCTTAATCAACTGGATTTCCAAACAACGTAATTTTGAGGTCACTTGTCAGTGGCATTTGGTAGAATATCATGCCAACAAAAAAGATAAACACAGATATAGTGATATTGTAATTAAAACTCCATATCAGATGATTGTTTTGGAACTTCTAGCTACTGCAACCAAAACACAACTCAATGAACACTTTGTACGAGCACTTGGATATGGGAATAAGCTATCTGCAGAAGATGTTTGGATAGTACATTTCACATGTGAGGATAATTCAACCCAAAATCCCTATTATCCATCTAATGAAGAATTGAGCAAACTTAATATTGTACACTTCTTGCATGATGAAGAGTTTAAAAGTGTGTGAATGAATACTCGATTCATAGATAGCTCTGGTATTTTTAATTATATTAATGATGAACTGATTGTACATAGCAATAATCTTAGTTAATGTTTATGTAATAACTTTTATGTTAATTATGTTCTAAAAATTTCTTAGTTTAAGAATGCCTTTTGAGAATGAAATTTATATGAATTACAACTAATTTTTTGCTAATAAAAATGAAAACAAAAAATCATTGCCATTTTATTATATGTATTATTATTACATTAATATTAATTAATATGTATGAAAAGCTTTTCAGTGACATATTGTAAGAATTGGAATCCGCAGCACTAGAAACTGGTGCAGAAAAGAAAAATTCAAAAAAATCTTAACTAAATAATTAAACAAACATTAAATGATCAACTATTTTTATTTATTTATTTTTAAACAAAACCAGTGAAGTGTAAAACTAATATATAGGATTATCCATATATGAAAAGTAATAAATGCAATGGTTCTAATGAATATCAAAAAGCAATTGATTTTTTAGAAAAAGGATGTAATTGTGGTTGTTCTTCAAGAATTCCCAAGAAACAATTTGCAGAAGGAAGGGAATCCTTTCAAGCTCTTTCTAAACCAGAGCAAGACATATTTTTAATGGCCCAACTTAAGACAATGGATGGTGGGTCAACAAGCACTAGCAGATGCCTTAAAAAGAAAACCAGATCTAATAAAAGAATTTTCTACCATTGAGATCACAATACACCTCTTTGTCAAGAAACCTATCTCAAGATGTTAGGAATTGGTAGGACTTATTTTGAAAATATTAGAAATCATCTGATAAACAATGGTCTTCTGCCAAGAATTCATGGTAATATTAAAAGGATGCCTTGATGAAAAACTAAGATGGTGATTGATAAAAACATTGCAGAAGTAGTAAAGAATTTTTTGGAAAATTATGCTGAAGTTCATGGATTACCAAGTCCAGGAAGAAATATCAATAGAATAACTCAATCAATTGTATTCTTACCAGCTGAAATGAGTTGTAAATCAGTCCATAGGGATTTTCTGGTTGGTCTAGAAGAAGATAGCAAATTGAAATTCTTAAAATATGATGCATTCAGAAAGTTATGACATCAATTGACACCAGAGATTCAAATTATGAGTCCAAGGACTGATTTGTGTGATACTTGTCAACATTTTAGAGATGGTTTACATTATAATGCTCGCCAAGAAGAAGAAGCCAAAGAATTACTTAAAAGATTTAAAGAACATTTGTCCAAGGCAAGATTAGAAAGAAATTATTATAATAAAAATACCAAATTAGCAGAAGAGCAAAGAAAATTAGTTAATCAAAATTATTCCAAGAGTAAAATGCAATATTGCAGCATTGATGCCACTGCTCATTACAGTTATGATTGAGCCCAAAATGTTCATGTGCCACATTTAGATCAACAAGTAAGTAAAATTTATTATCTTAGTCCATGTAAGGTTCATTTATTTGGTATTCAAGATGAAGCAGTAAGGGAACAAATTAATTATGTTCTTAATGAAAATGAGATTATAGGAAAAGGACCCAATGGAACTCTTAGCATGGTTTTTGATGGAATTAAGAAATTGAACAAAGGTGAAAAGTATTTAAAGATTACTTGTGATAATGCTGGTGGACAAAATAAAAATAATGTAACTGTTTGGTTTTATTTATATTTGGTAATTTGTGGTTATTATGAAAGTGTTGAACTCAACTTCATGGTTCCTGGACATACTAAATTTAAATGTGATGGTAGTTTTGGACTGATTAAAAAACTCTACAGAAAAACCAGAGTAGATTGTCTAGATCATGTGGTTGAGGTGGTAAAAAAGTCTAGTCCAGCTGGATTAAATAAAGCACAGTGTTATGAAGGTGGAAAAGGTTTTCAATACTTAGATATTAAAGCAATTTTGGGAATTTATTTCAAGAAATTACCAAGTATACAGAAATATCAACATTTTCTTTTTGAAACATCCAATCTTGGTGTAGTTAAAGCTCAGGAGATTGCTAATGGACCTTTTACTGAATTCAATTTATTGAAAGCCAAGAAAGCAGATATTTTTGAAGAAATTAGAGCTTTATCTATTTTAGTATTAAAACCACCTCCTTTGGATTACAAAAGGCAAGAATATCTTATCATAATATTCATCCATTTATTAGAGATAAATTCAAAGATATTACTTGTCCAAAACCAATTTATGCTGACAACAAATAGAAATTTTAAAAATAAACTAATAAAATAATTATATACTTAATAATGCTTTTATAAAAAGAAAGATATTAAGTATTTATTAACAAAAATTATGGTAAACATTATAAATGAACAACAACAAGCAAATAAAGAATTATTAAATGAAATTGAAATGTTGAAAAAGCAATTATCCAATAAAGAACAAGAAATTACTGAATTAAAAAATGGGTCTGATTCATTTCGTCGACAATCATTTCGTCGAAAATTATTTCGTCACAAAAAAAAACTTCATTAAACAAATTTCTCCTCACACTTCCCGCACACACCGCTTTCCTCACCTAATTTCTTAACTAACTTCCCACACTCCTCACATCTAACTCGTTCGGTCTCTGGCTCGAGGGTGAAATAATTTTCGACGAAATGAACATTCGATGAAACAAACTTTCGACGAAATAATTTTCGACGAAGTAAACGCGACCGCCTGGAAAAAAAAAAATGTATATCACATTATTGCATACGCCAATGAATAATTATTTTTTTTTTATTTACGTCTGCAGTATGTAACTGCGATGTGATTTTATTTTGTTTTTATGTTGTTATTTCGGTAACATTTTTTATATATCAATAAAGTAAGGTTCTATGTAACCATTTGTCTCGATAAGAATTATGCGGATGTCCATGCTTTATCATCAAAATCACGTGCTCGTGAACAATTGTTCACGCCGATCACTTTAGCAAGAAAAAAAAATTGAATGCGTCTCAATACTTTGATATAATACGTCATTATACATAAGATATTAATATGTCTCGCAAATCTAGAAAAAATAAACGGAAATCTCAAGGTAAATTTACCATGAATCCTACACAGTATATGCAATTTAAAAACCGGAATAAGTATATACATATCATTGACAATGATCATATAATTATCATAAATAGGAACACGCAAGATACAAATGCAGTATTCGATTATGAAGAGGTGTGTAGATATCTAAATATAAATAGTATCGATTCAGACACTCTCGATATGTATAGGAATTAATTGGATTATTTTTTTCAGATATTTCTATGTACGGCTTTATTAATGAAATATATGTCGAGTAATGTCTGAATGATAAAAAATACGGAACTCTTTACTGAGTAATAATTAGGTACAAATAGTATCATTACTCTATAATAATTTTGTCTTCAAGAACTTCTTACCCGCAAGGTCATCAGTGAATGGACAAATTCTTCTACCTCTTCAACCGACTCATCATGAAAAGGGATTTTCGCTTCGATGATAGGCAAATAATATTTTATACACACTTCTTGTATTAATCCACTAAGTATAAATTTGCTACCTACATTTATTAAAAAACTAGAGTAATGTGAATATGTCAGCCACCAGGATGATTTTTTTCCTCTTCTAATATTTTTTTTTTTCTCTCTAATATTTATTTAATTCAAAAATTTAATAAGCAAATAATTTTACACGCTAATTTAACATTATTGATATTGAATTGTTATTTATACAGTCCCCGGCGAAAGTAATGGCGGTACAATGAAACATTATTTTTGCTAAGTTTTTATTAAGTAAATCGATCTTTTTATATTAAATAAAGTTGTTCACAATGAAAAATTCTAC
>CAUDNR010001278.1:556-16956 GCA_958430865.1 Entrophospora sp. SA101 | reverse complement strand
ATACTTTGGTTATGGGATTGGCAACTTTTTTTGAAGAATTTTAAGAATTTTATAGATCTTTACTAATTAATTTTGTTTGAAGATGTTTAAAACGCGTTTCACGTAACTTATCTATGTAATGTGCATAAATTTGGATTTTTGAGCCGGATCTAATATATAATTTGGCACGTGATTCCCCTACCCTTAATTGCGGGGTTTTTTTTTGATTATCATGATCTGCATCAAACTTTTTTAGAAAATGACAAAACGTAAAAAAAAAGCACAACAAGAAGATTTCAAAGTAATTTTATATTAATAAATTTGATTAATAAAGCTATCATTTATATTATTATGCCTATTATAATAATTCATATACTTAACAATGCTAATGCCATTCTACCTCCACCTCATTTACAAATATCAAAATATTCTAGAAACAAAAATTAAAAGTTGGTAAAGCCAAACCAAAGGCTAGCAATTTTACTAACACCTCATTTAAATCAAGAGGTACTATTCTCTTCATCCCTTTACTGATAATGTGTTGACCATAAACAAAATATAAGTGATTAATTCATTTAATTCAATAATTGAATTTTTTACAGCAATATCATTACCAAATCAAAGTATCACTGAAGATAAGTCGAATCTAATAACTAATACAAGAAAACTATCATTAAGTGAATTGCTAACGCAATTAAGACATTATAATTCTAGAACAAGAAAAGGTTTTTTGATGCCTATTTATTTATTAATTATATAATCACTTATGAAGATTATGTTTTATATAAATAAATTTCATTCATAGATGCAATTCAGGGTCTTGGGGATCTTTTTCATGCATATCCAAATATATTATCGCATTCGTTATCCATCTCAATAAACTCACTTGTTCGATTAATTTCCGATGAAGTATTATTGATATAGTATTATATGTTATGAGTTCTTTAATTATAAATACGTTAATAACAAGGATATCATTATTTATTTATTAGGATAGGACAGTGAGAAAAACATTAGTATCATTTTTTAATGAATTTATTCCTAAAGTGGAGAAAGTAAGCCATTGATCTTTTTAAATTTTTAACGTTAATTTTTAATGTTAATTTTTTTAGTTTCCAATTTTCTAGGCAGAATTAAGACCATTTATTCCACTTCTTATCTTATTCACATGTTCTGCAATGTCCAGTATACATGAAGATATACGTATAGATTCCATTAAATTTATGAATATATGGCTTACGTTAGCACCTGATATTGTAGTAGATCAATTCTGGGAAAAGGTATTGTCATTATCTATCCTTGCTTGATTGAATGAAACATCGATTGATTTTTTTTTAATGATTTGTAAAATTATTTTCATTTAAATAAAGGTTTTTACTAACTGTTTAATTTGTTAATTCTAGTGGGTGATTTTATATAGCTGCACTGAGATAAAGTTGAACTTATAAGATTGTCTAGGGAGGTTACAATTTCATATAAAGAAAATTTTCTCCCTCTTTAATTGAACTGATGTTTCAATTAAAGGTAAACTTTATAATAAATACACTAGTTTTTTATAGAAAATTATCACCCGATCTTTTAAAACAATATAATGTCGGCGATTTCATGTAAAGAACTTACTGTAAAAATATCTGCATAATATATATATCTTTACCAAAATAGTTGATACTAAAAAATAAATGCGACCACAAACAACTGCCAAATTCATCTATCAATGTATATTATGGCGTAATTATATTGTTCATTGCAGTATGTTCATACGGAAAAATTTTTTAAAAATTTTACCAAGAATTTATTTAAATCACAATAATGCCAACGCGATAGAAATTACAAAAGATGCATATTAATATGTTAGTTGTATCAACATGTGATCTACATCCTTTCAAAAACCCACTACCTCTATCTTCAAAGTTTATTGGTATAAAATTCAGAGTAACCTTTAAATTATTTTTTAGATTAATTACTACATCTTCAACATGACTGATCACCTCATGGCAATCAAGAGCTCACAATAGTCCAAAACTATAATTAATCACGTGATAAAGCCGAGTATGCTTTGACAGAAAATGATCATCATTTCATCATTTTTTTTTAATCAAAGATAAAAATTTCTAAATTTTACAGGCATGTCATCAAATTTAACACAAGTACCGCCTTCACCACCAACAACGACAACAGAAACACCGACGACAACGACGACAGCGGTAAATAATTCTGCCGCAAAATTGTTTACAAAAAATCAAGCAATAAACACAGCAATAGCTAAAGAAAAAATTGGTGCCATACCGGGATTTTTTGTCGGAGGAGTAGCTGCCTGTGGTGCAGTCACATTCACTAATCCGTGGGAGGTCAGTAATTATTTGGATTTTTTTGATAAATGAAAAATTATCTATAAATTATATATAATGAAGGAATGTATCCATATATATAGGTGGTTAAAACACGATTACAACTTCAAGGTGAATTGGCTCGTGGTAATTCTAATTATATAAAACCTTACACAAATGTATTTCAAGCATTTTCCATGATAGTTAGACGTGAAGGCTTGCGAGGAATTCAAAAAGGCATAGGTTGTTAGATAATATTTTTAATATATATTCGTATATATATTTAGCATTTATATTACTCATGATTATTTTTTTAAAAAAACTATAATTCCAATAAATGAAAAAAGGGCCTGCATACGTATATCAACTTGTGATGAATGGTTCACGTTTAGGTTTTTATGATCCAATACGTAACTCGTTGATAGGATTTCTCAATGTATCAAATACATCTATGCCTATAAGTATATTATCAGGTGGACTGGCAGGAGTTATCGGAGCGGCATTAGGATCACCGTTTTACCTGGTGAAAACCAGAATGCAATCCCATTCACAACATATTATGGCAGTTGGACATCAACATTCTTACAAAAATACATTTGATGCATTGAAACAAATTAGTAAGAAAGGGGGCATCAAAGATTTGTTTAGGGGTGTGGACGCAGCAATGCTGAGAACAGGAGTTGGTTCGGCTACTCAGTTGTCAAGTTATTTCTATATAAAAAGGTGGACGATACAGGAAACAGGATTGACTGATTCTGATATTTTAGTTCATGTGTTTTCAAGTCTTTTGAGTGGTCTTTGTGTATGCACAGCAATGAATCCTTTTGATGTTATTAGCACACGAATGTATAATCAAAAAGTTGAGAAAAGTGGGAAAGGAAGGTGTGTATATTGTATGCATATTGTGTGTGCGTGTATGTGATTGATTATATATATATTTATGTGAATCATATATTTATATATTTAATATTTACAATTCTATGTTATAATAACAGCCTTTATAAGAATACTTTAGACTGTTTTATTAAAACAGTCAGGACAGAAGGAATCTTTGGATTGTATAAAGGATTTGTGGCTCATTACTTTAGAATTGGGTAGATTATTTACTATCTTTTAAATTGAAAATTTGAATATAATTATTGAGTATTATAATAATAATAATAATTTATTATTATTTTTTAGCCCTCACACTTTATTGACTTTTGTATTTTTGGAACAATCCCGTGGATTATATATTAAATATACAAATTAATTTATCATAATATATTTCGGTTTTTAAAAAAAAATCTTTTAATAATCATTCACCAATATTAACATTGACATTAATACTCGCACAAGAATGTAAATTAATAGAGAAAAAAATTATAATTTATTATGTAATGTATATAATTTTAATTAATTATCGACATAATTCATCATCTTTATCACCTCTTAATAATCCACATTTTTCTAAATCATCAACTTCTTTAACTTCTTCTTGATGATCAACAACAACAACAACACCATCGCTACCACCAAGTCCTCTCTCCATTGGACTAAAGAAAATACCACTCTATCATTTTTACTATTATTATTATTATTTTTATTATTATAATGTTTTATTATATAATTAATAATAAATAGCAAAGATAATGCTTATAGAGAATAAGTGATTGTTATTATTATTATAAGAATTGATTGATGTTGGTGATGTAATCGCGATAGTAGTAGCAATAGCAGCACCAATAGCAGCAGTAGAAGAATTGTTTGTTTTATAATATTAGTTGTTATGCATGAAAATTTATTTGAGATGTCAATATTTTTGTGAATCAGATTTTGTAAAATCTATAGAAGTAGTATGACTTCTTCACTTCCATCATTCAAAATATTATCTTCTGTGCTGATAACAACACCAGCAACATTTTATTTTCATAGTTAGTTTCTTTCATAATTTTACTAGTTGAAGAAGAAAAAAAGAACTTTTGTTGCTGATGGTAAATCAATAGCAATATTATCTGTTTTAACAATGATTCAACAGCTGTGAAAGCACATCCAACGTTATTATGCCTATCATCATCATCATTCAATATCATCAAAAAATTTCTCGAGTATTTTTTAATGCTTTCAAAAATTTTCTTTAAATAAAATCATCGTCGTCGTCATCTTCGTCATCACCGTCATCATAACAATAATCATCACTAAAAAAACATCGTCATCATCACTACAAAAAAATGAATCAAATGATAATGATTCAAACTTATCACCATCATTTCATTAATATTAAAATTGATTTAAAAATTGATAGAAATGATGAATTATTATTGTTATTGTGAAGAAAAAACGAACTATATTTTTTTGAGGTTTGCAACTATCGGCTTCATCTTCATCAATACGATTAGAATTAAATTTGTAAGTTTGGTTGATAAATTAATAAAGGAACCAAAATATTTGGATCTTTCATATTTATTATTATAAATTTATTTTCTATTTAAAATTACACAAACAAAAAAAATCATATATTGGATGCTTTAAAAAAGTCCATCAAAAAAAAAAATATATTTAATTCTAAAAAAAATCATTTATTCTAAACAGGTCCATAATTGACTATTTGTCATAAGACTCCAATTACATAAATAATTATCTTCCCAAGTTGCACCATTATTACGTAAAGCTTGTTCCAATTTAGCTTTAGGTCTTAATAATATTAAAGCATCTAGATATTTTTTATCTCCATAAATTATATAACTTAATTCCAATATTTTAACAAAATCATTATACTTGAACTCTCCAATATTTCTAAACGGCCAATCATGACCATCATTCAAAGCAAAATGCAATAAATAATCGACGGCTTTCTTGATACTTTGACCTTTCTTGCTTTTATACCGCCATCCATCAAATCCGAAATAGTTCGCTCTTTCGGCCAATAAGAATAAAGCATTTAGATTAAATATAGAGTAAAACCAACTGGTCGGTCTTTTTGTTTCGTAAGGTTGTTGACCTGATGGTAATATAGCAGTCTCGATACGATTTATTAATGCTTGTTTTGAATAAATTCTAGCTTCATCTATTCTACCCAGATATTGTAGAATGTAAGTTGCCTGTACATCATAATACGTACCATGATTATTGGGTGCTTCTTTCTCTTCTATTCCCATTATATTATTTTCTAACCAATCATAGTATTTTGTTAACCATTTCTTAACACCATTCTCAATTTCAAAATTCCAAATTCTTGATGATCTCATTAAATATATCGACTGTATCATTCTAAAAAAATTTTATAATTAAATTATTAAAAAATGAAAATAAAAAAATGTACAAATCTAAAAAAAAATTAATATTTACCTATAAACAGGATGAAAATCTAATACACCAGTTCTTCTTCCTAATCGAGAGCCCTTAATTAAACTACCATAATTTATATTAGGATTCATTCTAGTTGTATCGTTTAAAAACCATTCATCCAATCTATACAGAGTTTTTTCGACATAAGTTTCATTCTTTGTGAAAAAATAAGCAAATCCCAGATATTGAATATCATGAAACAAAGTTCTCAAGTATTGATAGTCTTTAACAAGAAAGATTTCTGGATTTGCAAATCCATCTTTTTTCACATAAGGAAAGCCATTTTCTGTTTCTGGATTAGGCCAAAAATATCTTGCTAATGATAAATAATCATGTGGATTTTTTGATGGTGCTAGTTGTGGTTTTAAAGTCACCGAATAAACAGAATTATTTCTTACTGCTCTATTTGCCCTATAAATTAAATCTTTTAACATCGCATGATGTTGTCCTCTAAATATTTCTAAATAATTAACATAATATTCTGGTGAAACGTATTCTTTAGGTTTACCATCAACACTTTTGACTATTGTAGTTTTATTCATTAGAAATTTATTGTTATTCTGATTATTCTTATTATTTTTGTTGGCGTTGTCATGATTTAAAACATGTCGGATTACTGTATGTGTAGGTGATAATGCTTCAACTGTTTGATTAATGTGTAAAAAGATTTCTTTAGTAATAATGGTTTTTGTCCCATAAGTTTCTCTATATAGATCATCATTTGTCAGTTTGTCATAAAAATGTATCCAAGTATACAGAATAACTGAAGTAAAAATAAATAACAATAATATCCTTTGATGGTACATTTTAATTTATATTGCTGCAGATGGGTCAAAGTTCACATATATAAATAATATAAAATTCTGGAATAAAAATTTGACGATCTAACCATAAACTATTTGAATGATGTATAGACCATCAAAATATTCTAGTTGGGTAATACAAATTCTTATTGTATTAATGGTAACAATAGATTTAATGTAACGTATAAATTTTATTTCCATACATGTATGAAAATGCAGATCAATATGGCGCGCCATAATGGACAAAAGTATATTTAATAATTAGTTAAAATCCAATTAATAACCATTTAATAATTATTTATAACCATTTAATAATTATAACCATTTAATAATTATTTATAAAACATTTAATAATTGGTTACAAGCAATATATAATTGGATATCGACCTAATTAATAATTAGACTTTTGTACATTATGGCGTGTCATAGATCATACATACATACATTTTTGTTAAATTAATATAATAAAAATTATGTATGTATGATTTTTTTCTGCATGTATGAAAATGCAAATCATACATACCGTAAAGTCTGGAAAGATAGCACCCCCTTTTTACAATATGATCGACATTCAATTTGAGCATAAGATTATCCAAAAAAGGTAACGAATTTATTACACAAAATATTAAAAATATATTAATATTAATATTTTTATAACGAATAAAAAAAAATTTATTAAAAACGTTCAAATTATTTCTAAATCATCACTATAATAAATATCATAAGACATATTATTTTCAGTATTTTGTTTATCTTCCACAAATACTTCATCAAGTAATTCATAAACATTATTATCTTCTAATTCATCAATAGGATTTGTTATCTTTTTAAATGAATTTAATATAAGTTCAGAAGAAATACTGTCCCGAGCATTTTTAACCCATTTGCAAACATCACTGATACTTGCACAACATAAATAACCACCTGCAGTAACACCATTGCCTCCATTACGCATCTATTCATCCCATTCTTTTTTTAAATGTTCTTTGAATGGTTTATTGATCGAAACATCAAGTGGCTGGCATATACTTGTACACCCACCTGGAATAATAGCTAAATTAAAATAGTTTGCCTCAAATTTTTGTTTAACAGTTTCTTTTAAGTGTCCAGAAAAAGAATCATAAACCATTAATGCAGGTTCCTTATCAATTCTTTTATTAACTCTGTCTTCAATTAACATATCTATATATTTTTCCATGAGTTCAGAATTCATCCAACCTTTCTCTTGAAACCAAACTACAACTCCATCAGGAATTGTTTGACCTTGTGGTAATTTTTTTCCTTTAAAAATACATATTGGCTTCAATTTTGATCCATCTATTGATAAAATTTATTATATATGTGAATTTATTTTTTTTACAATTTTAAATGCAAATTAAAATTTTAATCTAATACTGATTAAATACATAAATATACCAAAAATTAAATTAATTTTACTATAAAATTATTTATATAAATAATAATTACTAAATTACCTCCTGCACAGGTTAAAACCACAGTAAATCTATTTTTTTCATTACCAGTACATTTAATATGTACTGTTTTTTCACCTTTTTGGCTGATAGTTAATCCTCTTGACATATCAAAATATACCAGAGTTTCATCCATCAGCGTTGTGACCCAAAACTCTGAGTTTAGGGAAAACCAGAAACAGAAACTAACAGAAACCACCCGAAACTAGTTTAGGTTAGTAGTTTATGTTTATGTTTAGGTTTAGGTTTAGTTTTCTGCTTAGTGTAAGTTCATTTTCCGAAACGTTTCGGGAAGCCAAAAGAGTTTCTGGTCACAACACTGTCATCCATATTATATATATTGTAAAGTTCATAATTAAATTCCAACCTTTTTTTAATTATATATTTATTAAATGAATTTAGTTGATGGTGGAGTTGCTCAGGTACTTTTGAGATATTTTAGTTTGTCTTCATAAAGAAAGGTTTTTACGTCTTAAAAATCCAAGTAACCAGCTTTTGGAACATTTAAAGGAACCACTAGCTTCTGGGTATTGTGAGATCAAAAATCCGCGTCTCACACAAATCTCTTGATTTTTATTTATGATGACATGCTGGTACAATTTTCCCATTATTTATACTAAATCATAATAACAATTTCCGCGAATGTATATTTATGCTTTACTCTCAAAACTATCTTTTAATATCATTAAACAATTTCTTGTACTAAGAAATACTAATCAATGTCTTTTTTAGATTTTACACTGTGTATCCTGATCACGTTTCTTGGTGGGTTCCCTCTTAGCCGTTTTCCTCTTTCGCATATACCAAGTCAGGTACGTCTCTAAAACTACTAAATAAGGTTGTTTGTTTTACCTACTAAAAGAAAAGAAAAGAAATAAAAAATAATAAAAAATAATAAAAATAATAGAAACAAATATCAAATAAGAGAAAATAATTATGCACGGGATTAGTATAAATTTGTCGTTAGGGATAGATTTTTTATCATTACGAAATCATCTAGTTCTCCAATTTCTTTAAAATACTAATTAATGTTAATCATTATTTAAACCTTCCATGTAGAATTACAGTATGGGAAGAAAAATCTTGCCCTCTGTATTTGTGATAAAATTTAGTGTGACTTGAAGATCTTAATAAATATCATGTAAACAAAATATTCCATGTAAACAACATCTTGTAACGCATCAACTTTCATATTTAGTCTTGAGTTAATATATTATTATTATTTTTTGTAAATCAAGTTAAAATGTCATCACAAGTTAAAAAAACACATCCTGAAGTCATCTTACATTTCTGGAATGAAGGAATCCAGTCTCCTCAGGAGATTAATAGAAAAACAAACATCCCACTTTGAACTATTAAATTCTATATTAAAAAATAAAGGAAACTGGTAGCATTGAACGTAAAAAAGGTAGTGGTTGCCCTAAAAAAATTACCAGCGGAACATCAATTGCAATTGGCCAGTATTTAAGACGAAATCCCTCTCTCTCTTCCCGAAAAATTGAAATTAAATTGGCTGAAAAAGGTATTGATGTGTCTTATAGAACCATTTCGAAGCATCTGGGTAGCTTGGGTTATAAGAACTTGCCATTAGCAACCCCAATGCTTACCAGTGCACATAATGAAAGATGGGTAGAATGGGCTCGTGCTCATCTTGATGACAACTGGAATAAGACCCTTTTTACAGATGAAACAGCATTCCAATTGTTCAGGAACACCATAAAACAATGGTATAAAGGCACATGACCAATTCGTCCTATTCCAAAAAATCATGTAAAAATTTTCGCCTGGAGTGGATTTTGTATGAAAGGAAAAACAAGCCTTTTTTGCTTCCAGCAAATAATGACAGGGTCTTTTATGTTGAAATACTTCAGAGGCACTTACCTGAGGTTCGACAAATGCTTGGACGTGTCTGGCACTTTCGGCAAGACAATGATCCTAAGCATACTAGTCATGTGGCCAAGGAATTTCTTCAAGCTAATGTGCCTGAGGTTATTGACTGGCCATCCAATAGTCCTGACCTCAACCCCATAGAGAACCTATGGAATATCATCAAGACCAATGTGGAAAGATAGCAACCAAAAAATCTTGATGATTTGAAACGTTTTATGAATGAGGAGTGGGAAAGTATTCCAGATTCTGTTATAAAAAATTTAATTGGATCAATGAGGAAATGTTGTGTAGCAGTTATTGAACAAAATGGTGAATGAATATCTTATTAAATTTTTATAATAAATTTTACATGTTTTATAGATTTAAATGAGCCATTATATGAACAATTTACTTTAATGGTTGCCGAGTTATTGCAAATTTACAGAGGGCAAGACTTTTCTTCCCATACTGTATAATATATTCTTGAAAAGTTACCAAATGGTAACAATTTTTTGACAAATGAATACGTTCACATTGAAGATGAAAATGTTTGGACAGGCCTCACTGATGAAGATATAATAGAAATGGTAAACCAGAAGGAAGAGATTAGTGAAGAGGAAGTTGAATAAATGGAAGAAATTGAGATAATAAGTAATACAGTAGCCAAAGAGTCAGTAGATACAGTTTTAAAGTATTTATATCAGCAAGAACCAGAATTTGGTGAAGTAAAGTTTAAATAGACGAATTTGGTTAGTCATTCAAAAAAATTTTAAACAAGCTGACCTCAACATAATCGTGTAGTTTTCCGCCAAAATTAAAATATCCAGGCATATGAGATATCCGGGCAATATATATTTTGAACATCCACAAAATGTATCTGTTATAACTTATCGAGGTCATAGTGTACTAAGGACATTGATTTGTTGTCATTTCTTTAATTGAATATTAATTTCGGATATTTTAATTTTGCGGATGTTGAATATTCTCACGGGAATTCAAATTGGCGGATGAATTTAGGCGGAAAACTACACGATTATGTCCTCAACCATTGTTTTGAGAATAAAATGATTGAGTAGCTTTGTAACAATTCACAGTTTATTTTTATTTGAATATAATGTTGTGTTTGATTTTGGGTTCAATTATTCATTTTTATGATGGCTATTTATTTATCTATTTATCAATTATCCACAAATCTTCTATATAAATTGATAAGATTTTTATTTATATTATATATATATAGGTTTTTTTTTAAGATAATCAATAAAGTCTGTTTGTAAGAGTGTCTTATAATTTTGTATTGATAAAAATAATTCTTACAAGCTTTCTAATCAATAAATATAATAAAGGATCATTCACTTTTAAAGTCATATTATACCATTTGCTTATTTTAAACTCTTAGATAAAAACAATCGAATTAAAATATGATACTATCATGTGACACATCTAGCTTGCTATAACGAACATGGTCAACCATAGATCTAAATCGCGATCGGCAAAAAATTTACCAATTGGAAGTTGCAGTGAAAGAAGAATACCTTACGAAACTTTAGAAAGCCCATTTGAAAGTATGCCAAGAAGAATTGAGGTATGCATTTCTAATTATGGGTGGCCCACTATATATTAGTCGTTTTTTTTTTCAATTTTGACTTTTTGAAGATCTTTTCAAAAACTTCTTTTTTAATTAATAAAGTACTAGAAATAACGGAACGAACAAGAATATAGGCTATCTAATGTTGAAATTTTATGTATTTTTATTATGTGCATTCTGCATAATTAACGAAAAAATCGTTCACAAACTTTTGTACGGTAGTGTATAATTCGCTGTAACAAGGTATGACTGTATCAAGAAGTTCGTTATATTGAAAAGAATTTTATCTTTATTAAACCTCAATCCGTTAAATCAAGGTACATTATATTGAGGTTCACTGTGTAATATAAATTTAATATGACATTAAAAAAATTTAGGAATCCGGTTTGATTCGAATTAAATTGAATTGACTATAGAATGAGTCGAATCAAATTGAATCATTCTAAAATTCGATTCGATTTGATTCGTTGGAGTCTTAGGTGGGTGTTTGACTGTTATAAAATTTTTTATAACTATTATTTTACATTGCATAATTGTTACACGGCTTTTTATATAAGTTACACACTAATCACTAACTAAATGTTGAATATTCTTTTCATTAAAATCAATCAAGAGTTTTCTCATCAGTCAGTGTTCATTTTGGTTGTACCTATCATTGAATCAATAGTAGGATCTTGTCAAAATTTCAATGTCCGTTTTTTCCAAAAGTTTTTAATTGCTAATCTGTGAATAAATCGGAGAACATCCCAAATCTGCATTTCTTGCATAATTCAGTCTTTAAATACAATGTTAAATGGTGGTCCAGCGATCAACGAAAAGTTAAGGTCCAAATTGTCCATTAATTTTTTAAAAATTCTTTTAATAATATTGGTATTAAATTAAAAAAAAACCCCCCGTTTTCAGATTTTTAGAAATATAATAATAATGATGATGAATTATTTTTTAATAATGACCATTATATTAAAATCATGTATTTTTCCGCAAAAATATCCGCAAATTTGCGCAGCATCGTGAAAATATCCAATTTTATTGGTGGGTTGGGTGCGTGTTATCCTTATTTAGAAATTGATTTGGCGATTGCGGATATTTTTGCGGAAAAATACATGATTATCATTATATTGCCAATTTGCATCGGAAAACAGTTTTTCCTAAATAGTAAAAGTATACAATGTATATTGTAAAAAGTTACATGGATAGAAGTTTGTAGACGAGGTTTAGTTGCTTTTGCTTTTGATAATTTTTTGAATTTGTGCTGGAGAAAATTTTTTGCCCGTGTTAAGTAAAGATCTAGCATATTGACCTTCTGTCAGCCATTGGATATATCAGCTATTGTATTTACTTTTCCTTATTAGCCAAATAAAAAAAACTTATTTCAAAGAAATAATTTTATTAATAAATAATTTCTATAGACAATTGAAAAAAGGATGGAGGCGGGACAAAGATTTTCTAAAAATAATTACCATTTTGCAAGAATTTTTTTCATAAAGGTAATGAATGCTATACAAAATTGGATAACTTGTTATTCTGCAGCATGCAAGACTGAATTAATAATTTGTAATAAGTTTTTTTTTGAATTTAAAATAATAAAATTTCATAAAAATAGCTGAGAATTACTATTTAAAAACTAGCTATACACATTTTTTTTTTGTAATGTTGTAATTCTATTAAATTTTTTCATAAAATTCATATACGTGGAATCCACAGTTGCCTAAGAGTAAACTATTTAAAAGAGAAGATTTTTTCATTTTTGAAAAAAACCCAAGTTCCTTCCTATCTACAAAGTTGCATGATTTCATGTGACTTTGTATAACAAAAGTGCAAAATTTCATAATATGCAACTTTTGTCACTTGATACATTTTTATACCATAATTAAAAAGGAAAATATTATATTGGATATTCTGATATAACATCTGTAAAACTTTTTTCTAATTGCGGATTTTTTTGTTGAATTATTAGAATTAAAAATACACACCTTTTAAATTTTGTGTTTTGAAATTTTAAATTTTTTAAAAAATCATTGTTATCATTGTTATAATTATTGTCATAATTATGGATATTAAATCACTTTTTGGAATTAGTGGTAAAAAAGTATTGATAACTGGTGGTTCAAGGGGGTAACTTATTATATATAAATTTTATAAATTTTATTATTTTCCTAATGTTTTTTAAATTTTTTTAATGTTTGTTAGAATCGGTTTGATGATAGCTGAAGGATTTGTATCTAATGGAGCTAAAGTTTATATATCTTCAAGATCTTCAGATGTTTGTGACAAAGTTGCAAAGGAATTAACTGCTCAAGGTGTATATATATATACTGATTGATAAAATAGTGAGAATTATTTTTCAACTATATAAATTGAAATTAGAATAAAATTAAACATATAACAATAATAATATGATTAGGTCCAGGTGAAGCAATTAGTTTACCAGCAAATTTACAAGAATTGAGTGAAGTCAAAAGATTAGTTTCAGAAATTGAGAAAATAGAAAATGGAAGTAAGTGTTGTTTGTAATTGGTAATTGAGAAAAAATATTGATAGATATAAAAATTTTATTAATTATTATTATTATTATATCTCATGCAGAGTTAGATATATTAATTAATAATGCAGGAGTAGCTTGGGCTCAAAATTTTGATGAATATACTGATAAAGCCTTTGAAGTAAATGTCTATTATTATTGAAGGTTGTTTTATTTTGATTTTATTTGATTATTTTCTTAATGTTATTTCTCTTTCACCTAAAAATTAGAAAGTGATGAATTTGAACCTTAAAAGAATCTTTGATTTAACTCAAGTGTAATTATTATTTTTTTTAATATGTTATTATTAGTAATAATATTTATATAATATAATATTTATATTTTTATAAAATTGAAACAGTGCCATGCCATTATTAGAAAATGCTGCCACGCCAGAAGATCCTTCAAGAGTAATTAATATAAGTTCTATTTATGGTAATTTATAGGACATATACTGTATATATCTTATAATTTATATGAAATAAAATAAATATTAATTTATAAATTATTAAAGGCGTAAAGGTCCCACTTGCAGAAGCATATGCCTATGCTGCATCCAAAGCAGCACTAATCCATTTAACTCGAGTCATGGCTGGACATTTATCAAATCGTAATGTGACATTTAATTGTGTGCTACCAGGTCCATTCGAGTCAAAGATGACAAAAAAATTTCTTGATGCTAATAAAAAATTGATGATCTCAAATATACCATTGGGCAGAATTGGTAGATCGGAAGATGTTGCTGGCACATGTATTTATTTGGCGAGTAAAGCTGGTGCATTTACTAATGGTGCATTGGTAACTATTGATGGTGGTAATCTTTGCAAACCTAAATTGTAATGATTAATTAATTATAATAGCAACAAGAGAAGTGTATTAGGAAGAGAGAGGAGAAATGATTATATAGATGAAGAGGAATGGCAAGCATAATCATAGTAATAGCAATCATAATAATCATAATACTATTAAATATTTATTTTACAAAAATGTTTTTATATAAGAATAAATATATGTAATTCTATAATTAATTAAACACATTTAATAAGCTAGAACATTTGAGTAATAGTCTTCAAATTCTGCTATAAGAGCAAAAGAAAATATCCAAACAGCATCATTACGTGAATGGTTACTACATATAATCATGTTTTTTCATCCACAACTGCAGCATATTTATTAGTGGGTTGACATATTTAAAAATTAAATGCAAAGAAATACATGATTATCAGCTAACGTGTAATATCAAAGTCCAAAACATAGAAAATTGTGTGTATAATTCTTAACATTGTATAAAATTGAAAGGCTATTGTGTAATTGTTATCATTATGATATTATCAATTAAATACCAGGAACATTTTCCAAAGCAATCTGGCATGAAACAATCATTCTACTAAATGTTCCTTTTATTTATTTCCATAAATTCTTGGCTCCTTTGTTAGAGATAAAAATAAAAATTATTCAATCAATCAATAAATTAATTATTAACACCACTTCCACATAACAGCAATAACATAATCACCAATTCCAATGATACATGATATAAAAGTTATTAACATAACCATGCTTTGAGCCTGAGCACTCAAAGAAATTGTCGTGTCAAAAGAATATCTTTTTTGCAAAGTTGAATAATTTTAATATTTGTACAAGAAAATTTTCAATTCTCAATTGTTGTAAGTAGCAATTCCTAGAAAACATAGATATTGGTGAAAGAGCCAATATAAAAATACTAATAATGATTGATAATTAGATAGTAAATTTGCATATTGTGTGCCAGATTAAAACATAACATTAGAAATCAAACTTCATGTTGCTTTTTAATAAATATGGTCTACACCTGGAGAAATATGCATCCAGTGCTTTTAAAAATTTGAAAAACTAAGTCACGAGAATGATTCTATTATTTAATCTTATCTATTATGTAAAAGTTGTTTTCTGCGCATTTAAACTCAGGCACCAAAGAAAGCTCAAGCCCGTTTTTATTTTATTATTAATATGATTGTGTATTTGCTATTACGCGCAGTTAATTCCAAAGTCAACAATCATCAAATTAACAAACTCGTAAAAGTTACTCTACATACCGATGTTGATATGTTTCAAATTTGGGCACTAAAGATAATTCGAACGCGTTTTGAATTTTTTGAAATGTAATAACAAAAGAAGAAACATTTTTAGTATTTTTTAATTGTAAAAAAGAATATGCATTTTATTTTGAAAGAAAATATATATCTAGAAAAAATTTAATTATTTAATTAGTTGAACTCCTCCACTTTCATTTGTCAATGAGAGTCGCTTACACTGATAAAAAAAAAAATAAATTTGACATTTTACAAATATTTATCCAATGCACATCGCAGTTGGTTGCTGAATGAAATAAAATGTCAAGTGTATATATATATAAATCTACTGGGGAAAGAACCGACTGTAACAACCGATTAGTAATATATACAGAGGGTGATCACGGGTTTCCGAACGATTAAAAAACCGTTTACATTTATTTATTTATATTAATATTTTTTT
>CAUDNR010001277.1:0-12346 GCA_958430865.1 Entrophospora sp. SA101 | reverse complement strand
AATCATCGTTTGATTTTTGATATATGTGCAGAAGGTTTACGACCACCAATATTACCTGGAATGCCTGATGATTATGTACAAATGATGCAGATGTGTTGGGATGTGGATCCATCAAAAAGACCAACCAGTAGAGAGCTGAATAACTTTGCCTATGATAAACGTAACGAAATTATTAAAAATAATAATAGTAATAATACTACTAGTAGCAGTAGTAGAAATGGTTTTCAACAAGCACACAAACCACATCCAGATGCACACCATACAAGTAGAATCTTAGATGAAAAGATCGCCAAATCTAAAAGCTTTAAAATTTATACAAGTAATGACAGTTCGTTAAATAATCTTGATTGCGACTCTTTTTTCTAAAATGTTAACAAAGGTGAATAAAATTTTATTATTAATCAATCGGAAATTAATATCCATTACTAACAATATTAATTAATTACTTAGTAAACATTAGATTCTAGTAACAATAGTAAAAGAATTGATTTAATCTCCACTATAATCTATTATCTTCATTTCATTTATCTTTTTATTTTATTTCTTAAAGCTAAATTATAATAATATAATAAACTTTTTACAACTTGTTAATGGTGATATTGCGAAGTATGATTTCGGTTAATTAACAATTATGGAATAACTTTTGGGCCACTCTTGTCGGCTGATTGCAAATAATTTGGTGCTTGTTAATTACGAATTTACTTTGGTTCTCGATTACCACACCTAGTCGAATCTTTGAGCACACTTAATGGTACCAGATTACTGTAAATAAATAAAGATGACCCTTTTACAATGCTATAAAATTCCTTTTATTCACTTGTGAACTATTTGTTTCAGTTGGTTACCCTTATTCAAATTCGTTTTGATTTACTTGCAAATCAACTTAACCAGCTTTGTTCAACAGCCTTACATTTATGATTACAACAATACTACCAATTTACTTACGTCATTTTGACTTAATGGCAGCGAATTTGACGTAATAGTTTTATAACAGTGGTAACATTTCGTCAAACAACATTAGTATTAAATTTAATTCTCTATTATTGACCCGAGTTATACAGTTCACTCTTTTTAAAGTGTTTCGAATCATAGTGTTTACCCCATTTACCCTTTTAATACTAACGTCAATGTTATTTACAAAAACTTTTAAATAGTAAGAAAATTTGTTTTTGTTGGCTTTCTAAAAAATGACTCGGAAAATTACCTGAAATGTAGTGAATGTATGTATATAAATTCGTTTTATTAATATCTATTAAAATAGAAAAGCGAATTTTTCTAATCGAAATTTTTATGATATAAATACCACTTTAACAGGCGATAGTGAAAAACCTATTCAAGAGAAACCAAATCATAAACATGAAGATAATGTGCTATTGGTGTAAAGAGGAGTGTGCATACACACACATACAGTCTGCCCTTGTTTCAACGAAGTGGTTGGACATATAAGAAAATTTTATTCAACATTCGTTGAAACAAGGTTACTAATCGCGTTTCAACGAATTTTTATGTTTTCATAATGTGTAACAACGTTTTTAAAAATTCGTTGTATCAAAAATTTCGTTGAAACAAGGGTTCACTGTACTTGCATACTGCCCTCGCATTAGTTTTATTATTAGAATTATTTATTAAAATAAAAAATTATCTGTAACGAGCATTCTTTATTAAATATTTAATTTTTTTGCTTGCTTCAAGTAAAGTGGTGTTTTTTTTTAGAAGTTTTTGCATTTTTATAACTCGGAAACATTCTGTTAATTCTGATTGGTTGATTTTGTATACGAAGTCATTTTACAAGTGACAAAAATAATTATTAGATTTATAATTTTTATAATTTTTATCGAAATTTGTTGCAATTAACAATAAATTAGAAAAATAAAAAAAAATAGGAATCATTAATCTATTTATTTAAGTAGAAGTTTTTTAAAAAATATAAATATATAAAATATAAATGAAAGTAAAAATAAATTAAAGAAAACAGGAAAAAAATTTACAATTTACACTTTTTACTTGTTGACAGAAATAAAAATCATTATTATACAAACCATTATTTTGGTCATCCATGATTTTATACCTTTCCAGTGACAAATGGATGCATTAATGCTTCTCTAACAGTCAATCTTTTTTCAGGATTTAAATTCAAACATTTTTCTAATAAGTCAACAAATGCATTTAAAAGACGAGTTTCTTCTTCGGCCATATGTGAAGTTTTTGATAGAAGACGTGCCTTTAAATCCCTGGTTGGTTTTGTAAAGACAATGGGCTTTACTACCTCCTAAATTATATATAGATATAATTAATCAAATAATTATATATTTACATCTTCCCTATTATTTTTTAAAAAAGTAAAAAACCATTACCTTATTGCTAATTCGATCTGTTTCATGATATAAGAAATTTAAATCCTGGTCAAAATGTTGATCAACAAATTGTCCCTTACGAAGTATTTTGTTTGAAAACTTTCCTTTAAGCTCCATCATTAACTTCAACATTTGGTTATTACTTCGACCAGGAAATAGTATTTTGCCTGTGTAAAGTTCATAAAGTGTACATCCTACAGACCACATATCAAGAGAAAAATCATAAGGAAGTCCAAGGACTGGAACAAAAAATTTATATATTAATTAAATTTTCGATAAATCGTGCCATTTTTTTTAATTAGTTGTAACATTCAAAAAAAACATACTAATTTCTGGAGCACGATAAAATCTACTAACAAGGTATGGTGTGATATCATTCTCAGATGCATCGGAAGCTGAACCAAGGTCACACATTTTCAGTGTATTTTTTGACTCACTCACCTTTTTATTAAAAAAAAATTTTCCAAATCAAACAAAATCAAATTAATTTGAACTAAATAGGGGAAAAATTTTATATCTTACCAATATATTGTCGGGTTTGATGTCAGCATGTAAGATGTTGCACTTTTTTAAAAGAGATAATGACAAAAAGAGTTGTTGTGCATAAATACGTACAGCTTTAATATTAATACCAACATCCTTACCAAACCTTTTCAATACTTCTCTTAAATTCATGCTAATTAATTAAAATAATAAAATTTTATTTATTTATTAAAAAGGTGAGGAAACAAATATGAGAGCAAATAAAACCTTTTATTAGTGACAAATACCTCAATGATTCAAATACTAGACACAAATGACCTTTATGTTCAAAATGTCTAAATAATCGAATTATGTGTTTCTTATGATCTGGATCTGCATCCATTATTTTCTTGAGGATATTTAATTCTTTTAAACCAGCCCGATACCTAGAGAAATTTAAAAGTCAATATGGAAGATATTATTAAAAAAGAAAAGTTTAAATGGAAACCCACTTACATTGTTTCATTATTTCGAATGATTTTTATGGCTACATCAATGTTTTCTTTTGTATCTTTGGCCTTAACGACAGAACTAAACACACCTTTACCAAGATTATTGTGTACATGATATCGGTTCTCCAGCATTTCACCCAAAAGAACACCTATATAATTTATTAATATTAATGATAGAGTAATTATACTTTCTTTGACAATTAATTAACACCATTCATTCATTCATTGCTTACGATAATATCCTTCAGCATCATCATAATTATCAACGAGACCAGTAGCATGTTCATTAATAACAACAGGAACATTCTTGACGACCTAATATTTAAAAGATTTATAAGAAAAATTCATAAATAAAATATCGAATCAGTTTTTAATACTTACAGATGACATTAGTTGTGAGGTTTTGCGATTTAGATTTTCTGGAGAGGGTGCAAACATATCATCATCTGCAAACATATCAAATTCATTAGTAGACTTTTCAGCATTAGCTTGATTATTTCCATTTCTATTATTGAATGTCTCTTTATAGTCTGTAGCAAACATATCATTTTCATCACCGTCTTGTTTTATAACAGATTCTTGAGCATCTTTGGTTTTAAGCAATTCAAAGTCTTTTGCAGATTTATGATGTAACTGACGCTCATCATCTGCAATGCGGTCTTTTATTGGGTCATAATCTGCTGCTGAGAAGCCTTGATGATCTTCTCCAGGAATATAATCATCGGCTGAAACTTCAACTTTGGTTAGAGAAAAAGATATGGGTGTTTCAGTCGTGGGTGTCACCGGAGAGACCACAGTCGGAGTATCTGCAGATTGAGAATCTAGTTTTAGAATAATAAATTATCTAAATGTCTTGAATTGTCATCGAAACAATGAGTCAAAGACAATAATATCGATAAATAATTTACCTTGTATATCTGATTTATGTTCATTCTGTTCTATTGTTTTTGAATCTGAAAAAAGGGTGTTGTTATGATTAATTGTGGAATTATCAATTTTTTTATTTTTATGTTTCTGTAATATTGCATTCCTGTGCATTCTTCTTTCTTCTATTAGTTTTTCTTCGTCTATTTCATTCTCTAAACTTATATCTATTAAATCATCAATGACTTCTGCATATACCGACTCATTTTTAGATTTTGTTGAATTTTGACTCTCCCTAATGAACATAGATACAAATTAATATTCAATAAATAAATGTATGTGTGTTAAACCAAATAGAAACATAAAAAAAATTCTATTTTTATATTTACTTATTTTTTGGCCCATTAATTGAACCATCAAATTCATTTCTTGAGTTTATTCCATTTATATGTTCTTCATTGTTTTTTTTGGAGGATTCTTTATGACTCCTTTCTTTTTCATAACCTCTTTCATTACTATAACCCACATCCTTTTCTCTATAACTTGGTTCTTTGTGATTATAATGGTAATCTCGTTCATCATACCTACGTGGCATTTTGCTTCGTCGACTTAAACTGCGACTGCGTTCGCTATGATGTGAAGAAGATCGATGTCGAGAAGAACGACGGTGAGATGATGGGTGGTGGTGGTGGTGGTGGTGGTGATGATGATGATGATTTTCATCTTCAGAGGAAAAGTCATCTCTACTGCGTTTATGTTTATGGGAAGATGCAGTAGAATGTTCATTACGATTCATGAAGAGATCGCTACGATTTTCGTCATCATCGACGATCATATTGACGGTCGAGTTTAAGTGGTTACCTAAACCGTCCTTACGACTTTTTTCTACTCCTTCACTTCCATTTTTTCGATCTAAATCATGATGCCGATGATGGCTACGATGACTACTGCGTTCACGATCATCATGGTGGTGGTGGTGGTGGTGATGTGAGTGCCTGCTTGAGTGACGGCGATGCTTACGGTCTTCTCTACTCTTTTCGTCATTATAATTACTTTTATCCTGACTGTCAAAGGTTCCAGATTCATCAACAATCTCACCTTCTTCCATTTCAGATAATGTGAGTTTTGTGTCCATTAAGACCATTTTTTAAAATGATGAATTTTATTTATTTTGATTGATGGAAAAGATTGAAAGTAAAAAAAAAATCAGAACTTGCTAAAATAGATTTTAAAAAGAAACACAAAAAAAAAATTTCGCCCAAAGTCACAAACTGAAAACAAAGTAAAGTCTACTGTTATATAAAAAGGATCTTTTATTCGACAATAAAATCGACAAAATCAATGCTGTTTCAATAATTTATTTTCTCTATGTTATAATAAAAAAAATAGTAAGTATATGAAGGAAAAAAAATTAATAATATTAATATTTATTTTATTGTTAACCAATGGCGTCAAATATAATAATTATTTATTACGTAAGTATTAGGTGCGTCTATCAATCATTGTACATTTTTTTTTAATTTTTTATTAAAAATTTTTTTAAAGAATGCAAAGGAAGCATCCGAAAATTTAAATCAAGATTCAAATCCCATTAGACCTGCAAATTCACTTATTATTAAATTTTCATATTTCATGGGATTTTGCAGAGCAAGTACATCATCTCCCATATTCTTCACAACAAGTGGTATGTATATATTTTTTATGATTTTATGAAAGGTAAATAAATCAAATTTAAAATATATTAATTGAGAAATAGGGTAGTTCATTTTTCAAAGCATTATATAAAGTTCAAGTATTTGGTGTCTGTGAAAACTTTAGACCAGACAGGTAAGCAATTAAAATTTTCAATTGATTTATTATCTAGATTAATTATCTCATAGAAGAATCGTGCAAAGGGGTCTTGGCGAGGAAGTAATAATCATTCATGCAGATAATTGTTCAGGACAAAATAAAAACAACACAATGATCCAATATTTAGCATGGAGAGCATTAACAGATAAACATAAAAAAATCACATATTCTTTTATGGTAACTGGCCATATCTAATTTAGCCCTGATGGTTTTTTTGGATTGTTTAAATCAAAACTTAAAAGTTCCAAAGTTGATGATTTAGAGCAGGGTTGTGGAATTTCAATGTACAACTGTACTTCATACAATTGAGTTTGTACAGTTTCATTGTGGTCATACACCTGTACAAGGAAATTTTACATATGTACATATGAATGAACATACGAACATACGATGTATCTGGAACAATGATTTTCTACAGTGATAAAATGTTACTTTGTAAAATCCTATAATAGTAATAACATCATTATTGTTATTAAGCCGTTAATACTATTTACTATAATTAATGAATCATTAGATGTTGTAGTGGGTTGTAATACTAATTCATTGTCAGGAAAACCTTTATCCTTTTTATTTTATATTCTGTAGTACATTAAGAGTACATATCTAAATTTTTTTTAATAATAATAAAAAAATTACCTTTACATCATTTTTAATTATTATCAATTATTGAACTCATAATTATACTTGCCGCCCATACTCAAATTCTTAAAATCCCATCCCATCCCATCCAACCCCAACCCAATCCCATATCCCATCCCATATCCCACATCCCATATCCCATTGATAGAATTAACAAAATATATTGTATATTTATTAATAAAAAATTTTATCATCAATAAAAATTGTTAAACCATAAAAACAATTAAAAAGATAAATAATTCCATAATTACAAACAGAATACAATAATTAATCAAATTATGATTATCTAACAATTCATCAATGTCAAAATTTGTATCTCCATGATCAATATCATTTTCTTCATAAATTTCATTTGATAAAATATTATTATTAGTCAATAAACTTGAATTCAAATCAATGCTTTCAGTAATAATTAAATGGCTATCATTAACACCATCCAAATTTATAACCTCTTCATCACAATTATTATCAAGATGACTAACATCTTCAAGATTATCATCTTGTCCAAAAAGATCATTTCCATTGGTAATTGATAAAGCAATTTGGTTAAATGTTTCATCAAGTTCTTAACTGAAATTTCTTCATTTAAGTATTTCAACTCATCTTTTGCATTTGTTACAAGATAAGAATGAATTTGTGCTATGGATTACAACCTTTCAATGTTAATTCTGTTGTAAAAAAAATTACATTTCAATGTTTTGCATTTAAAAGCTATAATAAATATAAATATATTAAATTCACCTTGTTCTTCTTTTTCCTAAGTACCATCCCAACACAGAAAATACTCTTTCACATGCCCCATTATGAGGAACAATGGAATGTAATTTTAAAGCAAGTACTCTAATGCAATCCTCATTTTTTTTAAGTTCCAAAGAGGTACATCAATTTATAGGAGTATTAATACCATCTAAATAGATTTCATTGAATGGTTCTTCAAAATTTCTATATAGACTTAGCTGTACTAACAAAAGATCAGAGCTTGTTTTAACACCACCTTGATTTTTCCAAATACTAAGTGCAGTTTTTGATACATTTCTAAAAATATTATATTGAAAGCAAGATGCTATATAAATAAAAAGATGAGTTATAAATATCATTAAAAGAAAAAATTTGAAAATAAAAAAATTGTCATACATAACACGGTACTTAGGGTTTAAGAAAAATGCTAACATATAAATATCAATATCAAATTCACTCCACCTTTTATTAAATATTGCAATACATGAATGTTTAAGATCTGCATTTTGAATAGGAATTTTTGATATTTCACTTGCTAATTTTATCAATTCTAAAAAACAATCAGATAAAGTAGTTGTTGAAAATTCAAGATCCTTTGTTGCACATTTTGCTGGACCAATTATTACTTTTAATTGTTCAACATCATGCCAAAATTCACGATTTTGAAGGATAACCTTTGATGGCATTTGCATTTACAAAGATTTCAGTTGTTCTTCAACCACCTTTAATTATGAGTGTTAGATCATTTTATAATTTATAAAAAAATAAAAGATAAATTTAAATACTTGCAAATTTAATATTTCACAAACATCCCAAGATGTGCTCCAACGAGTCTTCACTGATGATTTTAAATTCCCACCAAATACTAATGAATTGATTATTTCTTCACGTAATGCAGCTCCAGTACAATGTGATTTATGAAAAAAGGAAACAATCTTTTGACATTTTTTTAAAGTTTTTTTAGCCCAATCTAATGATGTAATATCTTTTGTAACAAGATTTATATGATGAGCAATACATCTTACTGGCAAAATATGTTTATAATTAGATACAATCCTTCTTTTTGCTGCTATCATTGCTGATTCAGCATCAGAAACAATTGCAGCGATTTTTTCTTTTCCAATATTATCAATTATTCTTAACAATTGTTCTTCGTTGAATTGAGCTGTATGCCTGTCACTTGAAAAATCATTAATTGAGTATATAAATTGGTGACGAGCTGGAGTAATAATTACAAAAGCATATATACTTTGACCAAGAGGACTTGTCCAAGAATCAATACCTTTCAAGAATGATCAAATAATTTTTATTATTACATAAATAATTAATAATTAAAATTTACATTAATAAATTTTACTAAAAATAATTTACATTAATTAATGATTAAATTTACATTAATGAATTTTACTTAAAATAATTACATTAATTACCTAAAGTTAAATTTTTGGAATCTCGCACCTCTTTTTCTATCTTTAAGGTTATGTTGGCAATCTCAGAATCTAACAGATGATTAGACAAGGTGGTATGTTTTGGAGGTTCATAGCCATTGCATAAAGTTTTTGTAAAATCACGGAAGAAAGGTGAATCTGCAACACTAAAAGGGATCCCGCAACATACAAAAAAACAAACTATTGCCTGATTTGCTCTTGAAATTTTTGGTGCATCTATTCTATCACTGTCAAAATAAGAATGAAGATCCATATTATTTCCAATATTTCCACTTTGCCTTTTATTTGTAGAGTCATATTATCATCTGATTTAATTGATCTTAAATATTTTAATTTTACTTCTTTACTAGCCAATGGGCATTTCAGAGCCAAATGCCCTTTCAATTCAGAAGGTTTACCACGTTTCCATGACTTAAAGCAAAATTTACATTGTGCTGACAGGTGAGAGTCATGTGGAATTTCTATTGCATTAAAATAATTCCATACTGGATCTCTAGATTTACCTCCTTGTCTGGAGTTTCCAGTACTTGTATTAATTTCATAAATTGATAAATTGTCTGTTTCATCAAGCATAGTGGAAGTTTGTTGTTACACGAAATGTTGTACAGAACTCATTGCTTTTGAAACTTCGCCGGTGTATAGTTGTTACCTCTCTAAATTGGAGATCAAGTTCGGATCAAATTCAAATCCAGTTTATCACTTACTTTTTATTGCCAGAAGGTTTGCCGTGTATTGTAAAGCTACGTTGCACAATATAAAAAATTAGTGTAACATTTCAAATTTCCACTATGCTGTTTCATCAGCCTATTTATCAAACATAATTTAATAATAAATTTTTTATAAAAACAAACAATTATTTTTTAAAAATAAATTCACCATTGTAAAGAATTTGTGAATTCAAAAACAAATTAACATTTTTCTACAAACAAATATATCTTTTATTTTTTTTTTAAAATAATATTAATATCATTTATAATACAGATAATCTCATCTGAATATTACTAAACATAATTAGCAAAAATACTTAATATAATAAATTAATTTGTTCGCCATCAATGTTTAGTTATTTTCTTTATTTGTACATTGTACTCGTTATGAAAATGTAAATTGTAGAATATAAATTTAATTGTATGACGAAAATATGATTGGTTAATGTGAGATGGGATATGGGATATGGGACGGGATATGGGATATGGGGTATGGGGTGGGATATGGGATGGGGATTGGGTGGGATTTTTACTAACCTCAAAGCCCCACCCACCCATACCCAATGGGATTGGGGATTGCCTCATGTCCCATAGTATGGGCGGCAAGTATACTCATAATCACATTTTCAGTAATTAATTCCACAATTCTTTATTCTGATGGTTAAAGCTTTGAAAGATTACATCATTGAAACAAAACAAAAAAGTGGTTCTAGTAACAAATTATTAAACTTGGTGAAAAACAGTAATGAATTAAAACATGAGTAGATAAAATTGAACATATACTGCAACATTTTAGTGGTTGTCAAAATTTTCATGTTGTGTATAGCCAAGAAAGAAAAAATTAAAATACCAGTTCTTAGCAATAATAATATTAATAATTTAATTTATCATATGAATTAATTAATTTCTTTTCTATTAGGATGTAATTCTACTTCATCTCAATCATCTAATTATGGTCCTTTTAGATAATTTTGTTCTAAATGAACTTATAAACATTGAAGATGATGAACTTTATAACTTAGATGTCCAAAGTATTGATCATCCAGCAATGAATTCTGGTGGAAAATGATACTAGAAAATTATATTAAAAAACGAAATTTATAAAAAAAAAATTTTTTTGAATTAATATGGTGCCAACAACATAGCGGGCTTTATCTGTGATTGGTTGATCCATAAAGAAATTGATTGGATAATTTTATAATATGCCGATCATTATTAAAACTTTTTAATATTGCTTTCAAGACAATAAAATAAATATATTCTTAGCAATATTTTTTATTTGTAATTGGTGGTAAATAATTCAGCAAAAACATTAGGCGAAAACTCTTACTATAATTACTATGTAATAAAGTACACCTATGGTTTGAGACAGCATATCCTATAACATTGAAAACCAACAAATGTATCATTTACTCACTACTTGATATATTAAATTATTACATAGTTCTTATCTAATGAATGAAAGATATTGAATATTAGATATTGATATATTAAATCTTGAATAAATTATAAATATTATAAATTATAAATATTAAATTGTATTAAATAAAATTATAATTATTAAATAAATTCATTCATACATTCTCACGTCTTCTTTTGGTTCAGTAATCCTTTACATGACATGATTTAGAACTATGAAATAGTGCAAGAATTATGATTAATGTTTATAAATGTACCTTCTAACAAATTAAATAAATGTTTTACTCATCCAAATCACTAACCAGAATATTAAACAGAATGTGGGCTTTCTATTGGTATTATTTATGGTCCCTAACAGTTGTAAAATGATTTAAGTTTATTATTTTCAGTGAACATATGATTTTCTAATTCCAAAAAAGACTTCTATAACTAACTTCACTTTTTACTGAATTATTTTGACAGTCTATAAAATAGAAGGTGAGAAATCAGAATATGTTGTTGTTATTGCCGCAAAATTGGTTTTGGTGATGCAAAGTCAAGTTAAAGTCAGATGACAGTCAGTTTGTATATGAACATATGTAGTTGGGGTGTTACATATCAGCATAAACACAAACATAGTTGAGCACACATAAAAAATCATATGTGAGGATTTTTTATTGGGAAAATGCAGATCAATTTAACAAATAATAAAATAATAAATAATAATAATAATAATAATAATAAATAATATCGTTCATTGTAAATTTTCTTATAAATATTCTCCTAAAATTGCTTTGCTGCTTCTTCTCCAAAATTCTCTTCATCACTAATTTCATTGCTTGTAATTAATTTCATCACGCATAACTAATTTCATAATTATGTATTATGTGTTACGTTTTTGTGATACTTCTTTAAAATTAAAAAAGATTCAGATATACAAAAACACTAATTTTTATATTCATGATCATAATAACCTGAGCTACCAAATAATGTAAATTTCATACAAAGTCATTATGTAAGATTTTGCAGAATTTTCGAAAAAATGCATTTGACTTTTTAGATTAGAAATGTGATGATCTTTCTAAAATGGATTTCATATATATATATATTAAGGATGTTAGCCGAAATTGTTTTTAAATTTCCGAATATTTCGGATTTGAAATGTGCATTCCGATATTTTTCCAAAATGCTGATATTTTGCCGAAATGCCGATATTGAAAATGCCAAAATGTGCCGAAATGCTGAAATTCCATATATAGAAATGGAAGTGCCTAAATTCCATACACAGGTAGACTTGATAAGTCGGTCCCTCGATAAGTCGGTTTTGGCCTAAGTCAGCCAAAATTTTTCAGCCCTTTTTTTCCCTATTTAAA
>CAUDNR010001276.1:0-10567 GCA_958430865.1 Entrophospora sp. SA101 | reverse complement strand
TTTGCGTAATTAACTAAAAACATCGTCACGCAAACTTTTGTCAGGGTAGTGTAGTCCAAAAAGTTTTCGGGTTTGGGTTTTCAGTTTGGTTCCAACCAACAATCTGAGCTTGGTCCGAAAATTATCGGATCCGTTCGGGCTTTAGGTATGTATTATTTTGAACTTTGTTTATTCATTGATCTCATTTAGTTTATTCTATTAATCCTTTATTGTTCTGAACATTCATTCGGTATTAGTTCCTAGATCTCTCTAATTTGGTTTGTTTTGAAAATGACACAAGTACAAGCTGTCCAAACAAACTTATGGTTGTAAGGGTTGTAATAATAATTGATATAATAATTTCAATTTTTTTTTGGAAAAGAAAACTCAACAAGAACAAGAACAGCATCAAAGGAATTATTCATAGAAATCAAAATAATAACAATAATAATATTTAACATGCATAAATAATTATTAACTATAGCTGACCAAAAAATATGTATGTTGTCTATTGATAACTGGACAGCTTGATCGATTATTGCCTTCTTCAATATTTATAAGTAAATATTACCCTCAAGTCAACGATACCATTCTTTTTGTTTGTGCTACATGTGATGTTTTGCAGACCTATTGCCTAACTTTAGTTTTTCATCAACCTTGGAAAAAGTTTTTTTTTGATATTATGTACCATGCATGGCTTCATTCAAAAAATGGAAAATTTATAAAAGCATATAAAAATTGAATCGGATCTTTCTCGTCTCAATGTTTAAATTATTGTAATAACAAGGGCCAAAAATTTGAAACATAAATTCTTTCCTAGCCATCGCATACATATCCTTTTTAAGGAACAATACAATACAAATGGAAGTAAATGAGCGTACTTGAGTGTGATATTGCTCCAATTCTGTAAGATTAGATAGCGTGATAGGTAACATACAGTAATATGAGTTAGCTGATTAAGTGATGAAAGATGTATTTACAGACTATAAAGTACCATTTTGTAACATGATCAAAAAATCTAATAAATTATTTCAAATAATAGTAACAATAGAAAGGATGACATGAACCAAGTAAAACAACACAAGAACCTATTAAGGACAAAGAAATTTTCTGATGTAATCACAACTACAACATCATCAAATATCACGAAAATAAAAAGTAAACAGTAATAAAAGTAGCCATTCTAGATTGTAATTATAATGAAATTGTGCAGTGAAAGAGGAATGGTTAAAAATACCTTACGAAGCTTTAAAAAAATTCATTGAAAGCATGTCAAGAAAATTGAGCCATGCATTTCTAATAATGGGTGATCCACTAGATATTGGTTTTTTTTCAATTGACTTTTTGAAGATCTTTTCAAAAAAAAGTATTTCGATTTTTTTTTAATTAATAAAGTACTAGGAATACAAAAAACATCAAAATTTATATGAAAACGAACAAGAAATTAGGCTATCTAATCTTAAAATTTTATGTATTTCTATTATATAGAATTTTTCGTAATTGACGAAAAACAAATTTTTGTCAAGGTAGTGTATATATATTTATTAATTACAAATAACATTTTATAATTTAATAATAAAACAAATTAATTCTTTTTTTTGTTTAATAAACATTTTGTGGTCGAAATTAAACAGTAAGGTTTAATTGTCCGTTTGGTTTTCGCGGTTTAGGTTTCGCTAATTTCGCCAGAAAATTTTCATGAGCCTAAACCAAAATTGCCTAAATGCCTAAATATACTAATTTTGTGTCTTGAATTGTGTCTTGCATCATGAATTACGTCTTGCGTCACGACGAATTGCGTCTTACATCTCTTGCATCATGTACTATACCAATTGCGACTTTTAAGCCAATACAATTGTTTAGTAAAATTTATTATTGTATAAAGAACTTAAGATATCATTATCTAATTATCTAGAAATTTATAAACCCTTAAACAATTTTCCTTCAATCCTCATGTTTTTTTTTAAATCAACAATTACTGCATTTCCCACAACTTCTACATAGCCAATTTCTATCTCAACTGCATTTATACATATTTTAAGAATTTCGTCATGGTTAGATCCAAGCAATATCCGCGGAATCTCGCCTTTTGTTTGGTTTCTTTGTTGTTTCCGTAACATACTCTCTACTTCACCTCTAAAATGTTATAGAATTCATTATATAATATAGTAAATTATAAATATATTTAATGTCAGACAGAAGAACATACGTTGGAAATCTAATTTTGTATTTCATGTCGTCAAAAACTTTAGAAATAATAGGATTGATAAATGACTCTCGATATAATAATTCAGTCGTATTCGTGTCATGGAGTAAATTGATGAGGTAAACAAAGTAAAGTACGGAAATTAATTAATTAATTGTGTTGCGTTATTATTATACTAAGCAATAAACATTTACAATTTCCGATAGATGTCCTGAACCCATAATAAGTCATAATGCTTTTCAAAAATAATTTCGATTGGGGTTGTTTGAGTTTCGTCATCAAAAACAGATTTAATCTCAATTTGTGGATGGATATTTTTCAACCAAGGGTTTTATATCCTTCACCCATTTTGATCTACGTACTGTTTTTGACTTCTTTTCAGCTGATAGTTCTAACTAAAAGAATATCAAAATTAACACTATTTATAGTCTAAAGAGAATGGCTAAAATATGTGATCCCCAAAATTTTCACATTTGATTTCTATCTTTGTCTGAAAAAATACTATTTACAGGGTCTGTAAGATTTTCTTTAGAGATTCACAACGCGGGGTTGGCAAATAAGCGGTCCATTAATGCCTATTGGGTCCATTGCCATTAATAAAATACTAAATATGGTTAAAGTGTTACATTAATGTACCAGTCCAAAATCCATTTGTTCTCAATGGACCAGTCAATTTGCCAACCTTGTCACAACATTATAATTGAAAAGACGATCATTGACATCTTTCATCTTTTTAATAAAGTGTTTAACTTCGATTGATGAATTATCGTGATTATATAAATTGACATTCTCGTGAAGAGGAACACTATCTTGGAGATTATAAGACGAAGTAATGGAAAGGACTTCCTCAGCTGACCGTTCCTTTTCATTCTTGAAATTCGATATAAAGAACATGGAGTTTTTAATCATTTGTAATGCGGAAACAAGAGAGAGGCACATAAAAAAAACACAGATAAACAACATACCAATGTGTTATTAGAAGTAGAGCTTTTTATATCACTTTTCAGTGTGCTGTCAATTTCGTTGAAAGCAGTCTTAATCAGTGTTGTTATGCAATGGAATTCGGAATCTGGAATTATGTGTTCCATTGTTCCGGTGTTCCAGTCTTTTTCACTGGAATACAAGGTTACACTGGAATTCAGCTAATGAAATTTTTTATTTTTAGTCATAAAATTTGTAAAGAAAAAATTTAAAATTTTTAATGAGTAAACAAATTTAAAGCATTTGTTTCTTCATTTTCTACCCATTGGAATGATTAGCCATTAGAGACTGTCATTCTTAACATTAACATTTCAAATATTTGTTGTTCACTTTGTTGTAAAGGCCTACCAAGATAATGATTTAATGTTAATTTGAGAATCATTTCTTACATGTTTAAATAAGTAGAAATTTCTGAAAAAATATTATCTTCAATATTAATAATACCAGTATTACCTAAATATTAATTAAATTGTTAAATATTTACCAGATCATTTGATCTATTTTGCAATTCTTTTTGTTTGATTATTTCAAGATGATTTTCTACAAATTCAATTTTATTAGAATAGCAAGTTTTAAAATTTTCATGATCTAATAAGTGTTTCCCAATGCTTTTCATTGTGTTTGAAATTTTGGACTTCTGTTTTAGCATTATTGAATCTTTTTTTGTTGTACATCCTTTACAGATTGTAAGATAATTGCTCTGATTATCTTTATATTTTTATCAGTATAAATAAATTCATGAAATACATGATTTGGTTTTCTGCAAACTTTTTTTTATCAAAATGGGTTAGTCACATTGGAATAATCATTGGAACACTGGAATCACTGGAATATGAAAAAATTCCAGTGTTCCAATGTGGCGCATAACACCCCTTGTTCCATTGAGTATTCCAGTGGTGTTCCAGTATTCCATGTTCCAGTTATTTGTCACTGGAATAAAAATTTAACATCCCTGGTCTTAATCAAATTTTTAGTGCCATGCATCACTGTTCAAGCAGTTTTGTCTAATCAGGACATCAGTCAACACAAGTCTGAATTAGACTAGGAACCCAAAAAACAATAATATAATGAACCAACCTTGTCTAACCTTAAACTCAAATTGGTAATAGATGATTCTATTTCATTCCAAAATATCTTGACATCATGGTATCTTTCGCAGTGATTCTTATATAGTAGTCAGAAGTCAAGAGGTGAGTGAGTATAGTGATTGAGGAAACAGTATAAAAAAAAAACTAGCAATGAATGGAAGCTGGTCACAACAGACACATAACAAGTACACAAGCCATAAAGTGAACAGTATGCAAGTGTTCACTGTAGTTGTGTGCACAAGAGAAAATCTTGTGATATACAACAGATATGCAATCATCAGAGAGCAGGGCGCACAATAAACTCTCCTAGTCACATAATTATTTGCCTTAAAATCCTGTAACAATTTCCTTACGACTGTTTTAACTTCTTCTGAATCAACATTCATTAGTTTGTTGAGATCATTCTTGAGTTTAAGGGCCTCCCTTCTATAAGAAAAAGTGAAATCATGTTGCTGCTGATGACACTGATAGAAACTCAGAAAGCTGTAATCTCTCACTGAAGTTTCATGAAAGTAAGCAGAGAACTTGTTTGACATTATTGATGATAAATTGAAGTCAAATAAGAAGTTATCTAAATAATATAAATGTTTTGCACCAGGTGACTTTAAAAACAGAAATTAAATAAGATCAACCAATGAAAAATCACGATAGAATTAAATTAATATTAATTATTATTATTATATATAATCACATTACAAATGACTAAATTTTGATCCCTGAAATCTTTAGTAACACCAATGTTCACTTTGTGTAAATTTAGATAATTTACTTATTATTTTCTTGGTCCGACAATTTTTTTGAAGATTTTTTCCAAACCGGGCATTCCCCCGATATTCTTGATCACAAATTCGCTCCCTGCCTGGTCTTTGGAGTCACCATTATTATTTATCAATTGAAATTTGTATCACTTTAATCATGCTGGTTTTGTTACGGTACATACATACAAACTCCATATAAGTTTTTCTTTATATATATAAAGAAAGAACTTTATCAACTTTATTATCAATATGGAAATTTTAAATATGGTATAAATAAAAAATTAAATTTAGAATTCACTATTTTTATTGTGATTATTGAGATTATTGAGATTATTGTTTACTTTTTCCAAATCTTCGTTTTTATTATTATTAGTGTTTTTTTTTTTATATACATCATGTTTTTAATTGACTTGTGCGAGCTTTGAGATTTTCAAAATTTTATCTATTTCAAGAAAAAATTAAATTTATTTATGCGAAGGGTACTATGAGGAGAGAGCTGTTTGTCTGTCTGTAATATAATATAAAAAATTTATATATTTACTTTCTTTAAAGAAAAAATTTTTTTTTTTCCTCGGATTAAATTTTTTTAAATTTGTAATAATTTTTATATTATATTATATATAACCAATCAATTAATAATAATAATTTTATATTCTATTAATAAACTATATTACCCTTCCTTTTTACCTATCCATTAATACCTTTTTTATAACCTTCCTCCTTATATTTGTTAAATAAATATAAATATACATCACACGCACACGCACGCACAAATATATCTATAATATTTTCATAAAATGTCAGTACTTACACCCCCTTCAACTTCAACTGATTCTTCAAGACCTGGTTCTTTTGTGATGCCAGTGGAACCCCCTACTATACTTGATCAATCTCACCTCAGACCTGGTCATAAAGCCTCCTTACTTTCTCATACTCAAACTTTAGAACTATATCGTCAAAATGCTAAAAAAACAAATGATCCTGAACTTCAGTTTGAATTTGCTGCTTTTATGATAGAAGCTTCAAGAGCTATGAACGAAGACCCTAAAAAAAGAGAAGAGTTATGCAAAGAAGGAATGTCCATATTAAAAAAACTTTCGGATAGAGGACACGCAAACTCTCAATATTACTTAGCTGATTGTTATGCAAGCGCGATTGGTACATCAAAAAATAAACCCGACCTTGACAAAGCTTTCCCCTTGTTTGTTCAAGCTTCTAAACATGGTCATCCTGAAGCTGCTTATCGGGCTGGTGTATGCTATGAATATGGTTGGGGTTGTCGTAAAGATAGTGGTAAAGCTCTACAATTTTTAAGGTAAGTCAATTGATGATTTTGATAAATCATTTACATTATAATGTTAATTTAATATTAAATTAATACATAAATATCTATTGATATATTTATATATCTAGGAAATCAGCAACAGCAAGTCATCCTGGTGCTATGTATCGTTTAGGTATTGCTGAGCTAAAGGGTGAACTTGGCTTATCAAAAAATCCTAGAGATGGTGTAAAGTGGCTCAAAAGATCAGTTGAATCAGCAAATGAAGAATTTCCACATGCTTTACACGAATTGTCTGAACTTCATGAGAAAGGTGTTGAAAACATTGTATTTGTAGATTTGGAATATTCTGTTCGATTGTTAATACAGGCTGCAGATTTAGGCTATGCACCATCTGCGTTTAAATTAGGTGAATGTTACGAGTACGGAAAGATGGGCTGTCCGCAAGATGCCGCTCTCTCAATTCACTACTACACGGTTGCTGCTCAACAAGATCACCCTGAGGCTTGTTTTGCATTAACAGCTTGGTATCTTGTTGGAAGTCCTGGAGTGTTACCGCAAAGTGACACAGAAGCATATTTATGGGCTAAACGTGCAGCTGAAAAAGAATTGGCAAAAGCTGAATATGCTATAGGGTATTTCACTGAGGTCGGTATTGGGATTCAAAAGGATCAATTAGAATCTAATGTTTGGTATCGTCGTGCTGCTGAACATGGCGATAAAAGAGCTCAACAAAGATTAAGGGGTGTACCAATTGATGATAGTAAAAAGAAAAAAGATGATTGTGTGATTTCTTAACCATCTTTTTTTTTTGCAATCTCTATGATTATATATATATATATATACACACTTGCATACATACATACACATATATATGATTTAATATATATATATATTTAACTAATTCATATATAATAAATATGTGTGTCCAGGAAAGTGGCAGGAGTTGTAAATATCTTTTGGAATTCTTTTTTCTTATAAATATATATACACACACACATATGCATAACCTTTCTTTTCTTTTTCCTTTTTTTTAAACTTATCCTTAATTTAATTCTTTTATTCTTTTTCATTTTAACTTTGGAATTGTGATTCAAACAAACATTTTCACATATTTTCATACATTGACCGAACAAAAATATAATAAATAAATAAAAATGTGATAATAATAATAATAATAATAATAAAAACAATAAAAAATACAAGTATTTTTTTTCTTTCGATAAATATAATTTGAAAATTATTATATAAGAGATTTCGAGATGACGATGATAAATTATTATAGTGCATCCTATGTATATACTAGATATATCATTAGTACTGGATCTTTTAATTGCTTGCTTTAAATAAAGAGAAAAGTCGTTAATTATTCATTTATAAATTTAAAAAAAAAAAAAAATAATATTTAAATTTGCAGATCATCTATACTCAAATATATGACTCATTCGCCTTTCCTTTTTTTTTTTTATTTAAAAAGGGGAATAAATTAAAATCAACAATTAAAAAGATGTCATTTTAGATTAACTTATTTGAGATAAAAAAAGCTCTAATAAAAATCGGTAATCTTTACTGATGATCTGCACCGTCTATTTATGATCGCATTTTTTAAATTTAATGACCAACCAGAATGTTTAGCATGTGCATGATACATCTAAAATTTTTATCGTTTAACCAACTACAGAGTTTATTATAACCAATTGCAGACAGACTTCCAATCGAATCTGATCATGTTTTATGATGTGCGTGCGTTTTTATTATTATTGTTATTTAATATGGGAAATGTTGCAACAAAACCAGACAGAGTGAACATTTATATTACCAAGAATTTCAGGGATCAAAATTTGTAATGTGATTATTAAAATCTCCCATTTGTTTATCATCTTTGTTTTTTCCTTAATATCAAGTGATATATAATTACTCCTATATAAAAATATGAAAATCATTTATATCAGAAGTACTTTAAAAAAGGAACAAGGCGAAAAAATTGCTCCTTACATTTTCAAAATAAATGATACTCAGACACTTGAGGCTTATCTAAGAAAAGAAAGGATTACCTATGAAATTTACCCAGAGGAAAGAAAAATAATAAATGTTGGAAAAAGAAAGCAGAATGAAGATGTGCTATTATCAAACAAAAAACAGAAACCTTTAGAAGAAGGAAAATAAAATACAATGAATCTTATTATTATATATTTATCTATCTATTTTTTCTTTTTAGTCCTTTTAACAACATAAATCATAGCAATTATAAAACCTAAAAAGTTATATCTGCTATTCATAATCAAATAGATTTACTATTATTCTTTGAAATATTATTGTTATATTCATCAGCAGCTTTGGCAAAATCTTCATCTTTTAAGTCAGAGACAATAGTTTTAACATGATAGATATTAGATTCAGTAGCACTATGATTATGTTTGTAATCAGGAAGAATGTAAATCTTATTTTTATCAGTAATGCTGTAGCTGCTTTTTTTATTATTGTTGGATTATCATCAATAAGATATTGAAAGCCAGGATATTTTCTTTAACTTCATCTAAAGGACAATTGGAATGAATTTCATTTATATAGAGGAAAATATTTTCTCAATCTTCTTTAAATTACTTTCTTGCTTTCAATCAAGGTCATTTTTTGGGTTCTTTAACTTCAATTTGAGCAACTTGTTGCAAAGTTAACTAACTGTTCTAACTGAGTTTTTAATCTTTGAATTTCTTCTTTATAATTGCCATTTTCTTCTTCCAACTCCTTAATCTTATTCAATAACTCTTGTTTTTGCTTTTTACTTCACTCTTCTGATTTCTCTTGAAATTTGGCTACTTCTTCTCTTTCAATATTTAATTCCTCTTTAGTATTAATAGTTGATAACTCTTTTTCTAGTTCTCTAGTTTTATTTTCTAAACAAGAACTGAAAGCTTGTGAAAGTAGATCCTTATCAGAAAGTGGCTTAATTGATTTAGTTTTTAGACAACTACAAAAACATCTATTTCTATTTCTATTTAACCTACCACATTTCTCACAGCATGAAAGAGTGTTATTATCATAATCTTTTTTACATTCAATACAAATAAAAACGATGTCAGAATGTCAATCAGGAGTGTTATGAGCTACCATTTGATGAGTAGCAGGAGCAGTATCAAAATTAAGGAGAATTGGATCATCATAATCTAGAAAACAAAAGTTACACTCTTGTTCATCTCCCTTTGCTATTTCCAAAACTCTATATTCTAACTTCATACTAATTACTTACTTTTCTGAATAATAAAAGTTTGGAACTTCTCTTTAGTTTTTTCTTTTACTTTGCTTACTAATTTTTAGAGTTTATGTAATCTATTTTCTTTTTGTTGTTTTGGTAAAGCTGGTAGTTCTTCGGTTGCTAGATAATCCCTTCAGTTTATTTCCTGACTTTTTTCTTGTTGGCCATATTGCTGACAAAGATGTAATATAATCATGTGATAATTTTAATCTATAGGACAGGGAACTGATTGGGCAAAAACCCATTTAGTTCCCAAATTTATAAATTGGTAAGTATCAAAGAAACAGATAATTTAGAAAAAAAATTATACAAAACAAACACTATTTTACAACTTTCCTCTTAACATCAGAGCCCAAATGCAATTCCAGGGTCACCATAACCTCCTGTGCTTGAAACGAGTTGCAGATTCTCTTAATATTCCCATCCTTACCCTAGAGATATGATCATTGCAGGAAAGAAATTTGGCAGCCTCCTCTGGTCTGGGTTCTGTGAGAAAAGATTAGTGAAAAGTGTTATTGACAATGATGCAGTCTCGGTAAACTCCAGGACATGACCACCCTCTCCTGGAGTTTAACAGCATCATTATATCATTGGGGGGGACACTAGTCAGATTAGCCTTGTGTACACGAGGAACACAAGAATGACTGTAAGTGTTCAAGATAGCGTGCGTGTTTCAACATCTGTAAATTTCCAATAATCAAACACCACATGTTCGAATTGTTTCTTTTTCAATGGTGTGCTGCCTTGACATCTTGTAATAAATTATATATTGAAATATTAATGTTAATATTAATAATGATTACAAAAAGCCAAATACCAATCATTTGTTTACCATCATGATGAGAATCTTATAATTACCCAGCAAGATATGCTCTGTGTTTTGATTTCAATAATATACATTATATGGGGCATGCTGCAACAAAACCAGGCAAAGTGAACATTTGTATTACCAAAGATTTCAGGGATCAAAATTTAGTAATGTGGTTATTAAAATCTTCCATTTGTTATCCTCTTAATATA
>CAUDNR010001275.1:1099-16473 GCA_958430865.1 Entrophospora sp. SA101 | reverse complement strand
AAGAAATAACTAGGGAAAAATTCAACACTTATATCTTACAAAAGAGCAAATAGTATGAAATTAGAATATCAAGCTAACGAGTTAAGGAGAGGAGATAAATGACATTGTAATTTCTGCCCATTTGAAAGAGAAAAAAGTTTGACTGCTACTTACAAAATAATATCTTACAATGGAAGCAATTATAATTACAATGACATTGCTTATATTTGTGTAGAGTGTAAAAAAGCTCTTGATGATGATACTTTACCACATTGTAGTAATTGTGGTCGAATTATGAGAAACAGAATAGAGTGCTTTTGTGATTTAAGGAAAGATGAACCAGTTAAAACTCTGACAATAATGGAAATAATGGCTCAGAGTTATGTGGGTAGATTAGAACAAAATAAAGACTTGAAACAACAACTAACTAGTGCTAAGGAAGAAATCAGTTCTCATTTGGAAGCCTTAGAAGTTTCGAAGGATTGTCATAGTAATCAAAAGAAAGAATTATTGGATAAGATTCAAAGACTTGAAAGTGAGGTTGAGCAATTAAGAAAGCAGGAAACTCAACAAACTGCACAAGTTGAAATTAAAGAAACTAAGAAATGACCTTGATTGAAAATAAAGAAAGTAATTTAAAGAATATCAAGGAAGTATTTTCCTCTAATATAAATGAAATTCATTCCAACTGTCTTTTAGATAAAGTTAAAGAAAATATTCTGGCTTTTGATATCTTATTATGATATCCAACATAATGAAAAGACAGCTACATTATTACTGATAAAAATAAGATTTACATTCTTTCTGATTACGAATGTAACTATAGCACTACTGGATCTAGTATCTATCATGTTAAAATTACTGTCTCTGAATTAAATATGAAGATTTTGCCAAAGTTGCTGATAAATATAAAAACAATCCTATTTGATTATGAATAGCCCAAATAACTTTTTAATTGCTATGAATTATGTTGTTAAAAGAATTAAAAGGAAAAAATAAATCAATATTGTAACAAGATTATTTTTCTTCCAAATGTTTCTACTTTTTATTAGATAATAATGCACTTTCATTTTGCTTTCTTTTCTTAACATTTATTATTTTTCTTTCTTCTTGATAAATTTCATAAGTAATCTTTTCTTTCCTTAGATAAGCTTCAAGTGTTTGAGTATCATTTATTTTGAAAATATAAGGAGCAATTTTTTCACCTTGTTCTTTCTTCAAAATACTTTTGATAGTACTATAATTCTTAGGTTCCATAGTAGATCTGATATAAATAAGTTTCATATTATTATTTTATATAGGTGTAGTTCTATATATCACCTGCAAATGGGACATTATAAAATTGTTAACCATGTTACATTTGTGATGACTAAATTTTGATCCCTGAAATCCTTGGTAATACCAATGTTCACTTTGTCTGTTTTTGTTGCAGCATGCCCCATTTTACAAATCAATAGGAGTTCTATATTGTTGTAAAATGATTAAACTTATTTTTTTGACATTGATCCAAGGCCTATGTGTTGTATGAGAAATGTCAAGGTTCTAGATCCTACCCTCAGGATCAGCATAGATAACAGGTTACCCATACTAGATAAATTTTTAACAAACCATGTGAAATTCGGAAAAATTAATGATTGTTGATAACTTTAGTATCCACAGCAGACCTATCACATGCACTGGAGAAACTCTGGAATGCTATATAAAAATGGCTCAAAATCACATAATTTATCTATTTCATTTACCATCACATTCAAATAAATATAATAAAAATTTATTAAATCAATCAAAACCATGTTAATAAATAAATTAATTAAATTAATAAAACATTGTAAATCAATCAAAACATAAATCATATGAAATATCATCCTTACATTTGTCAAATCAAAGGTTGTATACTGAATAATGTTATGTGTTGGCTATTTTTTTCCATAGTGCCTCTTTTTAATGGATTTATACATTGATAGTTTTCACCCACAGATAGACACAAATATTTTGGAAAAACTACCAACAGAAAAATATTTCATGATCATACCTCTCTTGATCATTGCCCTATTATGCCTTTGCTCTGTACAATTTTAAATAAGAAAACAATACTACACTTCATGCATTGGTAGAAAGATGAAAACTTATATGTTTGTATAATATGAATTAGCATATAAATATCAAAAGGTGACCCTGCTCTTTTCTGTTTGATTAAAGTATTTTTTTAGATACAATGTTTTATTATAGATAGATATTCAGGGCTCGAATATTTAAACATCATTATTGTTCTCATCTCCCTTGCATACATTAGGCCAACCCAACCTGACGACCTAAAGGTATAATGATGCAATCAAATTTCTGAAGGCATGTGGCTCTGGCATTTATTGAAATTGTATTGTTGTCAAAGAGCTGCTAATGCATCCTCCTTGCCAATGGAAAAAACTCCATAGTTATGAGGGGTTGCTATTGTATTGAGATTTCGTATTTGTGAAAGGAAAATCTGACACATGTGATTAAGGTTGGTGTTGGACATAGATATTATCCTGCAAGGTCCAAACCCACCACACATAATATTAAGTGTAGGATTAACAATATCGTCACAAACAACTACAACCTTCACTCAAAAAATTCCAACTCCATCATCTCGAATACCAACTCGAAATAATAATCAACCACCCAACCAAATTCATCATCAGCTCAACCACCATCATCGAGAACACCCAAGTCGCAATGCACCCTGAACATGTTAGATGTTGTCCAATGCCAACACTGCCCATGATAAATTTTTAAGGAACTCTACAGCTTGTAATTGGCAAGGAAAAGTAATTTTTGGAAAAATTTTAGATAGTTTATTTATTTATTTGTTTATTTGTTTTTGTTCAAAGTGAGCCCCTTAAAGTCTCATTTCTGCATGGTCTTGCTTATTATCATCATTACTTGGGTAATGCAATTTATTTATTAATCCTTTGTAAAAAGGAATATAATAACACATAATAACCATCATGAACATTGATATGATATTAAGGACAAGGGCATCCATTCGCCATTCAAAAAGTTAAGATGTTTTATTCAACCAAGAGAAAAAATGCATAATGATTTATATACATATTAAATATTAGAAACCATCAGGGCAATCATTACCTATTTTTTTGGTTGCCCTAAAATTTATTTTATCTCTTCATTAATATTAGTATCTTTTTCACCTTCTGTATCATTCTCATTTTTTTTATATGAATATAAATATCTTATATAGTGATTGATAGTATTAGTGGTAGCAGTATAATTTTTATTAAATAAAAAAATGATATATATATACACACATTTTATTAATTATTAATAGTGGTATTAACCAAAAAAAGTATATGTGAAATTGATAATAGTAGTAGAAAACAAAATACATATATATTAATTATTAAAAAAAAAAAAAGAACATATATACATATATATTTTCAAATTAGAAGAATAGAAAAAAAAAATAACTAATAAACGTGTAAATGTAAATGTATACATACCATGCTTAAAGATTTCAATGTGATTAATATAAAATTTTTTATCAAGATAATTACTTTATCTATAATAATAATATAATGTGATCAATCTATTTAATTTGATTTGATTTTTAATAAATAGTTTGCCAAAGGGGAAAATTACAATTTATAAATACCATATATATATATAATAACCATCAAATTACATTATAGAATAAATACTAATTATTAAACTAATACATACGTCAACCAATTAATAATTATTAAACTATACATACAACAATCAATTAATAATTATTAGTATGAAAAATAATATAAACAAAGGATAATTTTCTTTTAATAATTTTATTTATTTACCTGCAAGTAAAGCTTTTTCAGCAAAATATTTCACATCGGCGTCAGGATCTTCTCTTAACCTATTCAATGCTGGTTTTACTTGTGTTTCCAATAATAAGCCTGTTTCAGGGGTTTGTTTAAGTACTGGTATTAATACTTCGTAAGATTTGGCTACATTAAATCTAATATTAGGAATTGGATCTGATACAAGATTATTCACTGTTGGAAGAATATAATCTCTGATAACTTCTGGCGTAACTGCAGGTGCAATTGTCTAATTAAAAAGATTGGTTGGTTAGTTAATTGTGCAAGGTTATTTTTTCCACAAAAAAAAAGGTCTATATATTCACCGTAATAGCAAAAATAGTAGTCATTCTGTATAAATAATTTGAATTATTTCCAAATGATAATACTTCAGGTATGATTGTACTTTTTGCCCATTCAACACCAAAAACTTCTGTCAATTTTTTTAAATTTATAGTTGCTGCCTCACGTATAGAATATACACTATCACCTAACCATGACATACAAAGGGCTCCCAATTTATCATTAAAAAAATTAACACCTAATTGACTGGCAAGTAATGGAATATAGTCAATAATGGCAAGACGAACACGCCATTGTTTATCCTCTGCCAATCCTACAATTGCTGGAAGAAGATTCTGTGATAAAAGCTCTACACCAATAACTTGTTTTGTTTTTTTGATAAATATATATATAATTGTTATGATAATGTTGATAAACAATATGATGGCAATAATAATAGTGATGATTATGGTGGTAATATAGTATATTAATTAATTTACCTTCATTAACTTGCTCCAATTTAGATATAATATTAAGCCTAACCTCAGGAAATTCATCTTTAAGAAGTTGCAAAAAGAGAGGTAATAAATGGTCTGTTGTACTAATATCACATAAAAAAATTATTAATAATTTAAAAAAAAAAAAATTTTATTTTGAAATTTATATTACGAATACATACGCTTCCTTTCCTAATATTGGAGCCAACCCACTTATTTGTGTTGCTAAACTTGCACGCACATGTTGTGAAGTGTCAGTGACTAAATCTTTTACACATGGTAAAATACTTGATAAAATTATTTGTTTATCAACAAATTGTGCAAATCCTATGTAGTAAGTAGTATGACAATAATTATTATTAATTATTTATTTGTAATGTTCAAAAAAAATTTTTCACTCATATTCATTTGTTGTTTCATTACCTGGAACTTGACCAGAAGCTGCTGTCCTTACTTCAGCCTCATTATCTTTTAATAAGCGAACAAATGCCATTACCAAATCATCACGCGTTATTTCTTCACCGACGGCTTTTGCTATCTAAAAAAAAAAAATTCAAAATTATAGAAAATTCTATTTGACAATATCATTAGTGCATCATATAGAAATTAATGTGTGTGCACGCACATACGTGCAATAACAAACCTTAACAAAATTTTCGGCAATCATATATCTGACTCTCCAACTTTTGTCTGATGACATATTTCTTAAAGTTTGCAAAAGGTACAGTTTACTTTCTTCTATGACAAGCAATTCAGAAATTTCTACCAAATCTTCAACCGTTAACAAACGTACAGAATCTTGTTCATCTTGTGCAAGTTTGTTGAAAATTGGTATAATGTCAGAGATAACTTGTTCTTTTGGTAACTCTTTTGCAAATTTCTACTCAGTTTTTCGAAAATATTATTATTATTTATATGATATTTTTTAAAAAAAAAAGACTTGTTGTTTTTGTAAACTTACTCCTAAATTAGTAGCTGCAGCTCTTCTAACCATTGGGGTTTCATCTATAGTTAATTGTTTAAACATGTTTCGAAATTCTTCCTGAGAACTAGCGGTAGCATTCTTGTAGGCACCGGCATATAAACCACAGGCACTTGTACGACTAGTAAACCAATCACCGCCACTTAAGCGTTTAATAAGTGGTATATAAAATTGTTCAACTTGTTGTTGAGAAAGAACGACTGCAATTTTGTTCAATGATTCAACAGCCTATAAAATACAATATGGCGTACGAAAAATAAATAAAATTTTTTTAAAAACAAAAAAAGACAAATTCTTTATGAATCAAGATTATATAAATGATTGACTTTTTTTCATAAAATTACCTTCTCTCTAACAAGTGTTTCTTCGACTGCAGCTAAATTTTCCAAAGGTCCAAGTATAAGATGTGCATGATCTTTACCACCAACAAAATCTACAAATTTTCCAAGTTCTTCAGCCAACGCAAGTAACACTTCATCTTCATCATCAATTGATTCTGAAATTATTTTAAAAAAGAATTATTATTATATGTGTAAACGATTACTTGATTGCTTTAGAATATTTCTTTCTATGCTAAATATATTTGATAGTATGATTGATATCAAGCATATTTTGATCTACACAAAATTCTTATCACTAATTCAATTTGATTGATTATTCGATTCATTTTTATTTTTCAAATAAGTTCTCTGATAATTTAAACCCATTTATCATATATAAAGTGAAATATCATTTGACGTCATTTGATACTCGGCATTTAGATGTACATCTATTTTATTATTCGAATGCGAATGAGTTTGTGATCTTATCCCTATTCTCTCAATAACTCACCATCAAGAAATGGTATAAGCTCCTCTCTGGTTCTTTGATCCCCTAGGGCTAAAGCGATTGTGGAAAGGCGTTTAATAGCATTCAACCTAATATTAACATCGTCAGCTCTTAGTTCGTCAAGTAATACAGCAATAGGATATAGACTATCATCGTTCGAAACTTCGTTATTCATTATTATTATTATATTATTTATAAAAAACTATCGTATATCAAAATTCCTTTCTTTTAATTAAAATTTTTTATATAAAAAAAAGGTTATGGAGATGATTTGCGTATGAATTTGACTTTAATAAATGCTATCCAGAAATTACGAACAAAATTGGTTAATTTTGGCCAAGAATTATATTTATTAAATATTTTTGAATTTCTTACTAATTAACGAAACAAAAAATGTCACTCAACACTGTTTTAAATCAAGAAAATATTAGTTTAGAAGAGACGATTAATTGTAATTTCAAATTAAAGGAGGAAAATGAAGAACTCAAATCTGAAATTATCAAATTACAAGAAAAAATTAAATTGTTAGAGTCAAAGCTCAACGACAAAGTATCATCACCAGTATCAAAGAATGCAAATGAAAATGAAATTTGCGTTGAATCAAATATTGAATTAAATGGGAACAAGAAATCATTGACTTTGGAGGAATATTTGCGTTATGGACGGCAACTTATTTTACCCGGTTTTGGTCTTTCTGGTAACTTTCAATAATATTGTTCATAATATAATGTCCAATAATAATAATGCTAATAAATATAATTGATGGAAAAAAGGTCAAATCAAGCTTAAAAATGCATCAATTTTAGTAGTTGGTGCAGGTGGTTTAGGAGCACCAGCTGCGATATATTTAACATCTGCTGGAGTTGGTAAAGTAGTATTACTCATTTAGTTGAATCCAATTAGTTAATCGATGCTTTTCCAATTGATTGATTGATTGATTGATTAAATGATTGTATTTAGGCAGATTGGGTATAATAGATTATGATAGTGTTGAATCATCAAATTTACAGCGTCAAATCATTCATAATGAATCAAGGACAGGAATTTCTAAAGCTCAATCAGCAAAGATGACTATTCAAAAGTATTTTTATTAAAAAAAATTAACTGATTTTAATTTAGTGACATTAATAGTAAAATTAAAATTAAAATCAAATATCGATTTATCGATTGATTGATTGATTGTAGAGAAAGGAAAAGAAATCAATAATATGTTTTTTTGGAATATTTTGTAGGTTGAATTCACTTTGTGAGTGTATAGCGTATGATTTACTGTTGGATAATACTAATGCGCTTGAGATAATTAAAAGGTAAGATTGATTCTTTTTCAATTCATGATCTAATGATTACTTTATTTAAAAAAAAGAATATTGTTAAATAATAGCTATGATATTGTAATTGATGCAACTGACAATGTCGCTACGAGATATCTCCTTAATGATGCGTGTGTGATATTGGGTAAACCTCTTGTGTCAGGTAGTGCTTTACGTATGGAGGGTCAATTAACAGTCTACAATCATAAAGATGGACCATGTTATCGATGTATGTTTCCTAAACCTCCACCACCCGAGAGCGTACTAAATTGTGCTGATGGAGGTGTATTAGGCGTAGGTTGTGTATATACATAAGTTGCAAATAATAAAATATTTTCACTACAAATAGTTGTTGTTTATTATAATGATAATATTATTATTAATAGTTACTGGGGTTATCGGGTGTTTACAAGCATTATTAGCAATCAAAATAGCAATCAATATGGAAGGTTGGTTTAATTTCAAGATTTTATCAACATTAATGACAGTGATCTTATTATTATTACAATAATAACAACAACATGGCTGGATTTTTATTTGGATGAATAGAGGGTGAAAAGCCTCATAATCTTTTATTATTCTCGGCTGCAGACTATCCACTTTTCCGATCCATGAAGCTACGATCTAAAAAGCCCAATTGTTCAGTTTGTGGTGAAAATCCAACTATAACGCAATTACAAAACTACGTACAATTTTGTGGTACTGGTGCCTTAGACAAGGTAATCAATCATTTGGTGCGATTTTTTTAATTATTTAATCAAATTCAAATGTTTTATACTGTTGTTAGTCGCCGGATGTGAAATTGTTGAATCATGAAGAGAGAATCAACGTCAAAGTAGGGGCTCGTTTAATTTTGAAAATGATATTTATGATATGATTAATGAAGAAATCTTTATTAATAATTCCAATTATATTAATAATATAAGACTTATAATGAGATACGTCTTCAATGTATTACGCATGTTCTTATCGACGTTCGTGAAAATGTTCAATTTGATATCTGTCATTTACCAGGTTCAATCAGTATGTACATACATATAAATGACACTATTATTATTATTATTATTTATATAATATATATAATAATATATATATATATATATATATCATAACAATAACATCAAAATAGACATTCCGCTCCAAAACCTTTCAACTAGATTGGATGAAATTGAAAAATCATTACCATCTCCAATAACACCAGGTAAATTTTCAAGTACAAATTTACAAGCATACACAAACATATATTAAAATGCTTCCCTAAAAAAAAAGTTTATGTAGTTTGTCGACATGGAAATGATTCTCAGCATGCAGTTCAACTATTAAAAAAAATAACTAAAGGGGAAGTTAAAGACATTATTGGAGGATTGTATAGATGGGCAAAAGAAGTTGATAATCAATTTCCTATTTATTAATAGAAATTTATCATCTATTAGTGTATTTACTTAGTTTTTCCCCAGTAGAAATTTACATTCTGGTATTTGTTTGTTTTATCTTTTTTATATCATCCAAAAGGAAATAAAAACAAAAAGGTTTGTAACACCAATTTTAAAATGAAATTGATATAATTGGTAAAAAAAAATATAATATCTTTGCTCTTTAAAACAAAGTAAAAATGTCACAAGATCCAATGAGATATACTAATACCAACGGTAATAATAATAATAGAGGTGGTCCCGCGCCCGTGCTCAATAATAATAATAATAATAATAATAATAATAATAATAATCATCATTCATCTTCCGCTAATAATGCTAGTGCTCCTCCACTTCCTACTAGAAATAGAAAGGGTGGGTATTTATACATTTAATTTCAATTTGATGGATTTTTAATTCAAAAAAATCATTACTAAAAAGGCATAATATATACATATAGGAGCTGTTAGGAGTAGTCAATATGGACAATCAATAGAAGACATTGATATTGAAAGAACTCCTCAAATACATCCATCGACAACACCAATGAACGATTTGCAAGCATTGGCAAAAAACTATCAAGTTATAGTGACGACATATAAAAAAAAAAATGCGACATTAGAACATGATAAAAGTGAATTGATTAAAAAAAAAAAAGTTGCATCCGGACTAAAAGCCAAACTGGAAAAGAAAGCCGAAGATTTGGGACAACGACTTGAACAAGAGAAACGACAATTTATTAAAAAAAGAAATGATACAGATCTTGAGATTCAAGAATTAAAAAAAAATCTAAGAATTATTAGCGAAGCGGCGTCAAAGTATCAGTCGGAACTTGGTAATGCCACAAACGTTAGATGGGATGACGATGATATCAATAATTCTGTTCAGTTGGCTAAATGGATTACTGGGATTCAAAATACACTCAACGACTTTGCTAATATTAAAGGTAAGGATGTGGAGATTAACGAAGAGATGGAGAAGAACGCGAATTTGCTTTTGGCAGAGTATAAATGTAGAACTCGATTAGGAGGAAATGTCAAAACTGGTAAACCTGTGCTAAGTGCAGCTTTACAAAGATTGGTTTTAGTTACGCTATTTAATGAAATAGACCAATACTTGGATCAATATAAAAATCGGACAAAAGCAGCAAGTGATGACCAAACAACCACTGATGACAAGGATGTGGAAGCAGGTGTTGCAGTCACATTAAGAAATTTGGCGGGATTATTAAATGAATTAATAGAAACACGTCAAGGAGCAGATGACACGTCACGTATCACGCCTGTTAAAATACGTCAACAAATTTTTGCCGTATTGGGAACAAGAGGATTTTGTAAACCGGACCATCCATTTATAAGTCATCTGATCCAAGTCGTTCTGAATTTGATGCTAAAATATCGAAAATTTAAATCAGAAGAAAAAATTTCAGACAGTGAGATTATTGCAAAAGAATTGGTTTTGCAGATTGTTCATTTATATTTCAGAATGAATGCTCAGGAGCCTGTTCCCGACTTTAGACTATTTTTCGAGAGCGGTGTTGCTATACAAACCACGTATATGGAGGGATCTTGGGATGACAGTAGCATTAACGAATTAGAGGTTGAGATTTGCTCATTCCCATTAATCTATAGTAAAAGTAAAGAAAATGGTAAAAGTAAAGAAAATAAAAAAGTCTTATGTAAAGCTCAAGTTTTAAGCAGGAAATTATTACAACAACACCCAGGACGGGCTGGCTAATTGGATGACGATGGTACTAGAATGGGTCGGGTTGGTTGTTTTATTTATCAATTATGTTAACCATATTCATTTATTCATTATATATTATTCATTATATTTATTATTTAACTTAAATTTAATCTATGTTTAATTAATATTAAATAATTAATAATAAATACAAAGTGTTTTCCCGAAAATAATAAATAATAAACAGTTTTTTTATGTTTTTTTTGATTATTATGTTTATAAATTAAATAAATAAAATACAGAATAAATATATAAAATGAAATAAAAATAAAATAAAGTATCGTATTATAATATTTACATGAATTTCTCATACAATTAACTATATGGATTGTAGGGCGGCTGATTTTGTGGATTTGACGGTGGTGGAGTTGGTGAAGATGGATATCCGTAATAGAATGCAGCGGGGCTATTTTGCATAGTTAGACTTTGGTCAATGATTAAGCCATCACCAGTCATAAGAAGTTGTGGTGGTGGTGTTGGTGTTGGTGTGACCATTTGTGGCTGTAGTTGTAATTGTTGAAGCAATTGCGCCTGTTGATCAAGCTCTTGTTGGATTTGCTGTTGAATCTGTTGTTGATGAAGTTGTTGTTGAATCTGTTGTTGTTGTTGATGAAGTTGTTGTTGATGAAGTTGTTGTTTTTGGAATTGTTCGAATTTTCGAAGTTGTTGTTGTTGTTTATGAATTTGATGTTGTTGTTGGAGTTGTTGTTGGAGTTGTTGAAGTTCTTGTTGTTGTTGATGAAGTTGTAGTTGTTGGATTTTATTTTTATTTTGAGATCTTTTTGGTGGAGGTGGAGGCGGAACCGGATTTATATTTTTTGGTGAATCATCATCACCATCATTGCTATTATTTATTGATAAAGAATTGGTCGAAGATGTTTCTGAAGGTGATGAATACACCTCGTTATTCGTAGTGGTGACACTTTCTACTGACTTACGACGAGATTTTTCTAATTTTTCCAAATAATTAGAATCCCTCAATTCTTTTCTAACATTCATCAAGATTATTCCAAGCATATTACTACCAGTACCATCACCACCGTCACCCCAGAATCTATCAAGTTCTGTATGTTCTACCAATATTTTATCACCAGTTTCCAATAATCGTTTGGCCAATATCGGATGTTGTTCGAATTTTTTCTTGACAACCCATTCCATTACGTTTACGTTTATTTCATGCCAATTTGGATCCATGAATTGTTGATACCTTCTCGCCATATTAAAAGCATCTCTAGGTTTATAGCATTTTCTGATCAGGTCACAAATTTCTCTTCTGGTGTTTTGAAACTTGGCAGCCTGAAATAAGTGTTCACTTGTTGGCCAACTTTTAACTTCGGGTGCACTTCCTGGACGTGGTACAAGTGCTGCTTTTATAGGAAAATTTTCTTTGAAATTTGTAAATTCATAGTAGGGTTCATCTCGATTGTAAAACCATATTGTATTATAAGGCGGTTTAATAATATTTGGATTAGTATCATTTAGATTAACATCATTTAGATTGGCATCATTTAGATTAAGATTAACACATCGATTAAAATTTTGGTTAGCATTATTTAAATGATCAAAACTAGCTTGTAGTGACTTATTTTTTTTTTTTAGATCCTGATAGACTATTTCTAGCAAAAAAAAAAAGATATACATATATAGTAAATGATTATTAGTATTCGTAATGAAGTATTGTCATCATGTTATTTATATATTTACCATTCTCTATTAATATTTGGTCATTAACTATCTTGGCATGTCTCTGTTGTTGCTGTTGTTGTTGTAGTAGTGTTTGGGCATCAAGTTGTTGTTGTTTGGAGTCGACCTCATTGGTCGGATTAATTGCTTCTTCTTTGACGACATCATCAGCGTTTTGTTGTTTCAACTCAGTTCCGATGTCTTGTGTAGCTACTTTTTAAAAAGTCGTTTATTTAAAGTTTAATATAATATATATGTCGTGATGTTATATTAGAATAATATTTATATATAAACATACTTTGTGTATTACTATCTTCAACAGCTACTGAATTCTGTTTTGAATCTGGTTGTTGAGAAATTGCGGGGCTGCTGTTATTGGATTCACTATTACTTTGTGGTTCTTGTAAAGCTACCTCTTGTCCTTTTTCGTTTTCTTTAACTTTTGACGCTTCTAAGTCGGCCATTATTACTCATTAATTATTAATAATATTATTAAATTAATTATAATATTATTATTATTATAATAAAATAATTTAATTTGATAAGAAAATTATTTTTTTTTTTATTTACAAAGAAATTTCTATAATTATAACAATATGCAAATTCAGGTCTTTATGTGTGACAAAGAGAAGTACAATGTCTGGTTTGAAGATTTTATCATTCATTCATACAAAAGAAGAAAAAAAGTTTTAGTCATGGAAGATATGAATGTGCAAAAATAAAAGGAGTATTATGTTCGATACTAAAGCAATTAGACGTACTAGTTGAGACTGCTCTTGAGAGTTGAGGAATTATATGTGCTTTAGAGAACTATAAGCATGGCAGCAGTAGTGATATACAGTCAAAGCTCGTTACAGTGAACAATAGTAAAATCTCGTTACAGTGAACCTTTTGGTTTGCACCAATTTATTTTTTTTTATGATACTTTTATTAACCGTCGCTCGTTACAAAATTTTTCATAAGGATCACTGTAACGAGCTTTGACTGTATGAAGAATTAAAAAGATTAACACCACCTATGAAATATGTTATATTATTCAGGGATTTCAAATTTGCCACAATTGGCGCAATCCGGGACACTAAGATCATTAACTTTACTTTTGGCATAGTAATGTCTCGTATGGTATAGGTAGTTTTTTTCTGGAGGTTTGTTTTGCCGTGGAATTATTTCCTTTTATTTCCTTTATATTATGACAAGATCAGCATATTGCTTTTGTGGAGATATCAAATGTATCCATTATGGCCCCACAACAATTTTCCTCCTTTACTTTTTCCATCTTTTGCTCTTTCCAAAATCCCTTGCATATACCATTAAAAACTTTACCTTCAGAGAAAAATGATTCTCAAAACAGAAATTGATCGTCTCGATACTTCAGGTGAAAGAATTTACGCCAATACTTCATTGTAAATAAAGAACAACAAGAAGATCCATAGATGTTATGTACCATATTAATATTAATAGAAACAAGGGGCCGAAACAAAATCTGTTGAAACGAGAGTTCGACTGTAACCTGCAATATTTTCTTTGTTTTTTTCTTACAAAATTTCTGGGATTTTTAGATTGTCAATCATGTCAGGCTAATGTCACAGTATTAAATTATCACACTCACATTTCTTGTTTCTTTAACAGATGTGTGTTGTAAAGTAGTTTTATTTATTACATATGTATATTTTTTAGGTGCAAGGTTTTTATAATTGTACAATTCTTTTTTACTAATCCTTGCACAAAATTTACGAATCATGTACGCAAAGAAGTAAAATCTCAGTCATTATGTAGAGATCGAGTTCATTTTTTGGTTGTTTGGAGTGATCTAAAATTCCACAGGAAGAATAGAAACAAAGTATTATCCAATCATAATATTGAACTTACACAACATTAAATAAATATAACCGTTACACAAAAATTAAAAAAAAAATGAATTCATTCGTTTTGGGTTAGTATTAGTATTAGTATTAGCATTAGTGGAAATTTGAAATGTTGCACTAATTTTTTTAATTGTGCAACAATACAGGCAATAAAAAGAACAATAAACTGGATTTGAATTGGATATGAACTTGATCTCCGATTTAGAGAGTAACAACTATATACTGGCGAAGTTTCAGAAGCAATGAGTTTTGTATAACATTTAGTGTAACAACAAACTTCCACACTGTCTATAACTGATCATTGGGACCAGGAAATTTGTCCGTTATTATAAAGTGATTTTCAAGATACAATCCGTTATACGTAATAAAAAGTTTAATTAATAATATCCATTATAGAAAGATATTTCAAATAGTAAAAAATTGGGACCAAACTTTTAATCCGTTATAGAAAGATCCGTTATAGACAGTGTATACTGTATGCTCTTTTAGGTTCCAATGATTTAAATAGTGGTTTTAGAGGACCTTCGAATAAAAGAAAAAAATGAGGCAACGCAGCACATAATTTTGTGCGGAAAAAATATAAATATATTCTAGAAAGAATTGGAAAAATATCACGGATTTTTTCGAGTAAAATAATCGACTAAACACATAGTAACCGTGATTTTTTTTCGCGCATAGTGCGTATAGTGCGCATGGTAGCATAGTGTATATATAACATAGGGAGGGAAATATCATAAATGCGCATATAATAATAAGAAAGTAAATGGCATACAGTTGAACCTTGTCGTAACGAATTTTGTCATAACGAATTTTTGTTACAACGAATTTTGAAAAAAAATTTTTTTTTTAATAATAAAAAACTTTTGTTACATCGAATTTATTAATATTAATTCGTAATCCGTGAAACAACTGCAAAAATTTGCCGATCATTAATATGTTTTTGTGGCGATAATAAACATTATA